>JASXSY010002589.1:0-26731 GCA_034509805.1 Sipha maydis
ATAATACAAAAAAATAATTTGTACTAATATTTAAAATGAATAAACTTTTTAAACATAACTTCAACTAAAGTGACAAAACTTCATTCTAGTTATTAGATTTTTTTTTTTTTGTTATAATGTACAACTTGTTTATTCTATTCAGAATAAATTAAATATTTTATCTGAGCTAATTTAAATTTGACTACATATATATATATATATATATATATATATATGGATTTCAACGATCACTGTTGTCATAATACAGTCATACTGTCATACTAAAAGAAATATTTATAGAAAAAATAATTTAAAGAATATAATAAAATATTATATTTATAACATAGTTATGTAAAACCAAATTTTTATAATTCTGATATTTTTCTTTTATAATTTACTTTAAAAACTCATCGTATAAGTCTATTATATAATATATAATATATCATGACTCGAATTCTTGAAATATAAGTTTCTCTTTCTACTTAAAAATTATAATAATACATATATACACATAAGGGCCAACATAATATATTCATATGAAGTATATAGTATTCATGATATAATTTTCATTATGTTTTTCCGCAATGTAATTAATTTATGTTTTATTCAATAAAATCTGATAATCTTAATTTCATTTTTAATTTTTAAAATTAATTAGAAATTAAGACAAAGACTGAAAAAAAAAAACAGATGATTTTTAACAGGAACTATGATATTGGTTATTTTTTTTTTTTTTTTTTAATATGCTTAATATTAGCCTTTTCTGAAATTCACTATACCCTATAGTTGAATTAGTATATTAAATGTTGTATTTTTCATTAAAGATAGTAGTCATTGACTATTTTCTACGATATGTAAAATATTTTTGTATGTTATTATCAGTAGTGCCGTAGTAACGCGTTACTGTAAAACCATTCATTTTATACTAATGTGTTACGTAATTTCATTACAATTTTTACTGTGTGACGAAAATGTAATAGTAATTATTTTATAAATGGGATTTCTCTGCTATAACACGTTAGAAATAGATATTCACAATGAAACAAACTTAAAAATCAAAAAAATAAATAATCAATAGGTTCCGTATTATATTTCAAAATGTATAAATATAAGATCATACTGATAATTGTATACACACAATTGAAAATAACGTAGTTACTTTTCTTATTGAAAAGTGAAGAAATTTCATTAAAATTTCATTCGAGAAATGTAAAATTTAATTTAACTACATTTAAACAATAAGTAAAGAATAAAGTATCTAACCCAACATTGGTTATTATAATGATTTTATATAATATTCTTTCGGCAAATGAAGGATGATTTTTTTTCTTTAAAAGTTTAATACAGCATACATTAATGCAACTATGAAGTAACCCAATTATCTGTAAACATCATTCTTTTGATGATAAATAACGTATATTTTTTAGTTTCACTCATGAGTAAGAAGATTTATGAGTTTGATCGACTGATATCCCTTCGGTAGTATGTAATTAACCATATTGATCATCAGTTTTTATTAAGGGTATTTTTTATTTTCTTATTTTTTGTAACGCCTCGGAAACTTTGATCATTAGCACTCATGCTTGTGCATGATACATGTGTGTGGGTTGCTTACTGTTGTTGCGAATGGTCAGAACGAACATTTTCACCAAGACCCGCTGACGGCCAGTTTCTTATAAATCACACGTTATGCATGATATAAGTCCACCGCGTTGACCCGAAATTCGTATCGGTAAAGTTTACCATTTTGACTAAATCCACGTGAAATTAACCATATTTAGTTGTGCAATACAAAGGTATTTAATAATTGAATACAAATCAATATAATTAGAATACTCGTTTTAACTATTTTTTCTTAATAAAAACAAAAAGCAAATGATCTGCTACCATACTATTGTTTGAATTCTGATTCATATTTCAAAATTGTACAAGCAAGGTTTAATCATAATATTCTGATGAAAAGCAATTCAACTATATTTTTTTTTTTTCATAAAGTTCAAAGGCTCTTATATAAAGCATTTACAAAAATAATATAGATGATATAGTATTTATTATCTAACTTTTATCTTATCAAACCATGTATAAATAATAGAAATAATAAACAAAAATATATAATATGTAATATTACAACAAATGTTTTCTTCTATTTTTAACTAACTTCTCCATAGAAAAACCATTAAAATTAGAACAAAATGAAAACTATTTTTGATTAATTACATCATTTTCCTATAAACCACATAATTCGTTTATAGTCAAATAAATGATATATAAAAATATATCACACGATTTCTGTTTTATGAATTTTACAAGTTGCATAACGCCATACAATATCAGGGTAAGAACAGCCGATTTGTTTTGATCATCATTGAAGTGCATAAATGATACTCACATAAAAATAGTGCCCATTAATATATTATTAAACACTCGTAGTAATTGTTATATAATCATGAAGTCATGTTCAACTCTGTATTAAGATAACAGTAAATTTTATTTTTAAATTGTACGGATCGTGCTTATATCCAGCGGGTATAAAACTATCTGATAAGCAATAAACATTTAAAATAACTAATAATATAAAAAGCATAGTTTATGATTTACATATTGCATTACTCAATGCGCCTCCTTACATATCAAACGAATCTATTTACAAAGACCTTAACATACCCACAGTAAAACAATCCGCTATAGCCCGTTACAAAATCTTCCACAACTGCCTCCATAACCATCCAAACACCTTAATTAACAAACTATCCTCGCTCACATTTCCTGATAACCCGACCTGTCATCTAAAAAGATCATGGTGTAGAGATCTAATTCAACAATAACAAAAAACAATAAAACCAACAAAAAAGGAAAAAAAAAAGTAACTATACACTCAAACTCAGTAAAATTGTAATATAATTTAAAACATTAATGTCAGTAGGAGTGCCTACAATGGGGGGATTCTTCTCATGTTCACATAGTCATATAAAAAAAAAAAAAAAAAATGTAACACACGTTTTACCTTAAATTTTTAACTGAAGTACGTGAACGATGTTCCTTTCAAAATCAGAGTACTGGGGTGATTACCCCTGTTGCCCTCGTGAAGTCGGCACCTATGCGTGTGATAATTCTAAACGCATGATAACATTATAATAATTAAGTAATATTTAAGTTAAGTCAAATTTTCTTAAGCAATGTATAAAATCTTAATGAATTTATTCTGAATTATAATATCATACAATTTAGATTCTTTGCTCCAATTTTAATTATTATTTAATCATGATATTTCATAATATTTTGTGATTTAGACATTTAATTGTTCTTAACAATAATCGACAGATAATTTTAAATTTTAAAATTTTTATGGATAACTATTGGACATGCTAATCATATCTAAATCGTTATTAAAAACGATTTGTTTATCATTTTGTGAATGTAGAAGTCTCAATAAGTCTTCTTACAATAACTAGTATCGAATTGAAGTGCTTTGTGAGGGTGCGTTTATTATTAATGACAAAATTACAATAACGAACAAAATATAGTTTAATATTCTTCTCAAAATGCTCAAAACAAAATTATTTATATTTTTAATGCTATGACATAAATTGTTTTAAATAAGTTATAAAGGTACTAAAAATACGATGAGTTCTAAGGAAAGATAAATGTCTTATCTAAAATGTCATTAGCGTCAGTCATAACATGTTAAAATATGATACAATATTCACGAACGAGATAAAAATGTTTGTACATACTTCCGTGTAGAGATATTATGTTTATACCGCGCACCTTTTAATATAATGTTAGGAATAATTTATCACCATTTTATAGAATCAATAAAAAGAACAGCAATAATAACTGTATAAAATTGGAAATTTCGTGCATTATAATAAACCTTACCGAATCGCCTATAGTTTATATTGTTTTTTTTTTTTTGTTTTTAGTTTTATCAATGATTTAGTATTTAATGTTTGGTGTTCAAGAGAATGTTTTTTATTATATTTATATTGGTTATCGTTTCGTAAAATATTTGTTTCCGGTTCTGAATAAATGAGTTTTGTCCATCGGATTTGTGCATAATACATCGTATTAAACGTTCGAGCAAAACTATGGAAAACACACGTGTTGAAAATTCGTGCATTCTCCACAATTTACTACTACCCCTTTTCTGTTCTAGTTGATCAGACTATCCAGATTAATTGGCTTTTAGGGACCGCGAAACACCATAATAACCGATGTCCATTACACGATCACATTACCAATGTTGTCGAGACGATGGCACTCTGTTTTACATCGTTCACTAACTGTGAATAACTACTGAGCAGAGTAGAGTGTATTTAAATTAATTTGTTCTTATAAATTGAATAACTTTAAACATGACTAGTGAACAATAGCATTATATATTAAGTTTAACTGATCAATCATACCCGGGAATTCTGATCACATACATTTATAAGCTTTTTCATGGTTAACGGTAAACTATGTGTGTGAAATAAATTCACAAACACTAAAAATTATCGGTTTTATTATATATCTCGATTTATAATAACATGATTCGGTAAAAAAAAAATACTCTTTAAACTGATCATTGAGACAAATTGTACGATTACTTTCATATTTAATAGAACATTTTAGTTCAATAGATTTTTAAAATTCAATTTTAAAATTTAATAATTCCAATTAAACATTTTATTGTTGCAATAGTTATAATAAAATAATTAAATATTCATGCATAATATTATTACGGAAAAAATATAAAAATACTATTTTTAATTCTAATACGTTATATACTCGTAGTATGAAATTTAGAATACATC
The DNA here is from genome assembly GCA_034509805.1 of Sipha maydis. Taxonomy (NCBI): domain Eukaryota; kingdom Metazoa; phylum Arthropoda; class Insecta; order Hemiptera; family Aphididae; genus Sipha; species Sipha maydis. The sequence goes on from JASXSY010002589.1 coordinate 4,776, forward strand.
AAATGTAATATGTACTTGTATATGACAGTAAATTAATATGAAATTATACAACTCGCTATATAATAGATATAACATATAAAATAAGAAATAAAGTTTTATTTTACTACACCATCAATTTTAGAAGAATATTTAAATAAAAAATCTATACTCTTGAAAACTTTGCCCATAACTTTATCATGTAAAAATACGTTTTTAAAATACTTAAATCATCGTTAATCTTATTTCTTCTAAAACCCCAACCATTTTTTTTTTTTTTTTATAAGAAATATATTTAAACAGAATAATTAAAGAATTTTTTTTTTTAAATCAACTAAAATGTACTAAATGTATATAATAATAAAATTTAAATTTTGTTCATTAATAAGATATTAAAAATTCTCTTTTTATTATTTTGTAAATAAATAAATAAATATGAGTACGTTATGGAAATATTTTGAGCTGGTTAGACAGATTAATTACAAAAATGATTCATAAATTTATAAAATGTTCTTGAAGATAAAAATTAGAAAAAAAAAATAGGTAATATAGTTATCTTTTGATTAAAGAAAAAAACTACAAATTAACAAAATTATGGCTTAGATAACAATTATACAAACGTTTATAAAAGCTTAACAGACCATTAAAATCTTTATAGTCTATTAATCAATAAACGGTGTCTTATGATCATCCCATACAGTTATAATGACTCTTTTAATGTATCACATTAATGTGCAATTTAGTCTTAGTGCCAAAAAAACATCTCTAGAATTTGTGTGAAATTTAAAATTGTATAAAAGAGTTTATAAATATTTTTTGTATCAACAAAATCATAATTATTTATTTTACTAAAAATCAAACTCCAGTAATCATTATATTTTATATGTTCATCAATACAATGAATGGTTAGTAATTTATTTTCATATTTTTTTTTTTCTCTAAATAATCTAAATATGATTGAATTTCTAACAATGGTTCAAAAAAATGTAGAAAGATAAAAACCAAATTTATATTTTTATGATTCTTCCCAATATATACAATACGTATTAGATTCATAGTAAATCAATGAACTAAATAACGTGTAATAATAATGTACAAACCATAAAATATCCATTACATTTATAACGTAGGTATTATTAATATAATAAGAAAATAAATTAGTTAATTTATTTAATAGATAACTCAACCTTTTTTCTCCTTGCTATAAACGGAAAATTGTTTACGGTAAATGGCATAACAATGTATATTCTTCATAATAATTATTTTTTCATTAATAAATCAACAAATTTCAAATGCTACACATTTTTTTTTCTAGTTTACATAACTAATAATTGGTGTTTGATGTACATTTTAGTAGTTTTATTGTGTCATAATATTCATAGAAAAATAATTTAATTGGAAAACTTACTATCAATGTATTGATAAAAAAAAGCATTCAAAATTTTATATATTTAAATTTTAAGCTTTATGTTGTAATTTATTATCCCAATAAAGAATTTGAATAAAAAACAATAATGTAGTTTAAGTTTTTATGAATTTCTAGTTATTATATTGGTTTATAATTTTTTTTTTGAAAATTGAATTAAAATTGCGTTATATATTTATCTAACTTGTAGAAAATAAATAAATAATATTAAATTTGAATTTTTTTCATAAGCATTCAAATTTTAAATGATGACAAAACTGGAAAAAAAATCAAGAAAATATTTTTATAAAACTTTCAATTGTTGGATTTAAAGCTTGAAAATTTAACATAGAGTGTCTTATAAGTATTTTTTTAATCATTTTTATTAACTTTAAAAAAATACTTTTTTAAACTCATTTTTTTAACTTATAAGTATACAATCAGATATTTCAAAGAATATTTATTAAATTAAATAAATTATTTTTCAACTTATTGGAAATAAATATTTACAATATTTATATCACTAAAAATAATGTTCATACAAAGCTATATTTGAGTAAAATAAAATAATATTAATAAAGTATAACATAACATATATTATAAAATTGGTTTTTTTGTCTCTAATTATTATTTAATAAATGTAAATTGTAAAAAAAGTTTTTTATTTGTTATAATAGATGCCAAAAGTTTAGCATAACATGAGAAATGAGTAATGTTTCGATGTCTCTTAAAGTAAAGCTGATTTAATTTAAAATGCATTTATTCGTACTTTATATTAAATTACTCATGTCAGAAAACATACTACTACGTACGAGTATTATTATTCTTGAAATAAAATGTACTCCGTCTACATGATGCAAAGTCAACAAAATACTTTTGATATACAGTTGATTTTTGAACGGTTAAAATGTAATATGAAAATGTATGATTTTATTTAAATGTTGATTTAATAACGGATCCTTAAAATAGAAAACATACTTTTTGCGTTTTTTTATAATTCCATGTTTAGGAAAATTGTCTACACGTAATATTTATTTAAATTCAAATAAATATACTCTTTTAAATTTTATCAATATTTTTGTTTAAAATTTGTTTTCAACTTAATCTTCTAACAAATCATATTGTGTTTCATAAAATAAAATGAGGTTTCTTCTTTATTAAGTTGCTTATTTTAAAATAAATGTATATATAGACTCTAATAAAATCATATACTACGAGCTCTTCTTATGCCGATATGAATCATATAAGTTTAAATAAAAAGTGGAATTTTAATAATAATAAATAATAAACATTTTTAGCTATATATGTAGGAAAGCAAAAATCATTATTATTATGGTTCAAAATAACAAATTATATTTTATATTCAAAAATCATGATACTAATATGAACTAAACTAGAGTGTTTTTATCATCTTAATTGAATCATGTTTAGAGTAATATTTGTATTTAACTTCCTTAGTAAATCAATATACATTAATAAAATATAAGAGTTATCCATGTAATTTGGGCCTTATTTTCTAACGAAAAAATTGGTTGTAGACTTAATTGAAACGATTTCACAATTTTGGGTCGACCTATATTTAAAAAATCTAAATTAACAAAATATATATAAGATGAAAAAAAAATGATCAAGTACTTAATTTAGTAATATAATATTTTACTTTAAATAATTTTTCTGAAGAAAGGAAAGTACCTATGGTATTGGAAACCAAACGATTTAAAACTAGCAACATTTATTCACATGGGAATTTGGGTCGTATAACTATAAAAAAAAATTAAAAAAATATTTAAACCTGTTTTTTTTAATTTTTATGTATTTTTGAAATACCCAGTATTATAATATTAAACAGAGTGCTTCATTGTGATTTAATAATTTAATAATTTTTGTTTTATACATCATACTTTATTTTTACTTTTATAAACAATACAACATTACATATATGTACTTCAATTGTTTTTTTTCAACTTAAAATTAAAAAATATTTAATTTTAATTTTACCGTTTGAATAATAAAATAAAATGTCCTATACCCAATATTTATAAATAATTGGTACGTATAGTACCTATTTTGCGATTTTTAAAATGTATGATAATTTAATCATTTTTTAAGCATTAATTATGATTTATTTATCATTTATAATAGTTATACAACGAGCATAACGTCAATAAATTTATTAAAATGTTTATTATAATAATAAATGTATAAACAAAATTATATGTACCTATACACTGTGATGGTTATGATAATCGATAAAGATCGGTCATGGATGACGATATCGAGTCATAAAATGATATATACGTAAGTATTGTCTGCTAATCACATTTGTCATCGCTAATCTTTAGTTAGAAATTCATAACTTGTTAACTTTTATCGAACCCAAAAGCGTGTGCCACGAAGGCATAATAATAATAATTACTGAATATGATGAATTTTGAACGGTTATAGCGCTTATATTATTCAAGATGCAACGTGTCCGTTCCAATTTGTTCTTGGGCCGAGAAAAGGAAATGGTGCGATCGTTAATTGTTCAGCCAGAGAGGATGATTAAGCCGTTTTCCGGAGCGGTACAGGTAAAACGGGATAATTGACACCAAAAACACCGACAATCCCTGTTAATAATTTCACCTGAACGTAATCATTTCGAAAACATTTCGTTACCGGGCGATATGAGACGGGGGTTAATTAAGTTTTTTTCTTAATACACGACTGCCAACTGCGCATACATTTCCAAGCGTCTCGCAACGAGCGCATAATTAATCACGAAATAATCTTTCGAGTCGTACGGTAAACAATCGGAATATTTATACATGTTTTTGCACGTCGTAACGGTCGGTGGCCCCGTGTCGATGAGAGTAACATGATTATTGACAAAAACTTCGCGCGCAAGATAAATGTTAACACTGTCGGCGGCGGCGGTATCGCACATAAATTGAACATAATACGCGTGCACGCATAACTTACTCAGTTAAGTCAGCGTTATTCCGGATAAATGTTTAAACTGCACTGCAATTAACACAGAACTTACTGGTATGCCTTGCGTACCATTTCGACGTACGAAACCCGCACAGCACGTCACACGCAGCGACGTATTTCCGGGCGCAGGCACGTTAACGGCACACCGGGGGTCCTTGTTGTAATAAGGGGTGGGGGCGAATGTAAACTTCTACACAAGTTACATTTTTACCTGTATAAACAGTTCTAGTAATATTCTGCACTCCAACATTATTACTTGTGTGTACACGATTTTTGATTTTGATTTTCCATTTCGATAACATAACGTGGACAGGCAAAAACAAAATATGCATTTCTAGGTACACAAAAAATTAATTATACACACGTTTAGAGTACATTTTTAAAGTGTGCCACTAAAATAAAAGTAAATTTATACGGCTGGTATTTTATTATTTTATCTTTTTCAAACAATTATTTTGATTTTGTTTTTTTTTTTACCTATATAGTCATTAGGTTTCTTTTTTTTTTACGCTCTATGATAATTATACAATTTATACTTTGTATTTATTTTTTTATTACTAGGTATATTATGATGTTGGAGTTAAAATGAGCTTTTGCAGACGATAACACTATGTCTATGTAGGAGATTAGCTAAATGTGTAGTAATTTACTATTCCCTATAGGCATCGACCATATACGCAAAACAAAATTATTATTTTTGGGTGCAGCCCATTTGCGCCTAAATAAAAAACTACATTTTTCCGACAGCTCATTTGCGCAAACCTTACCTGATATAAATATAATAATAAAATACATTTTTTATTTTCGAACGATAATAAATTATACAATTTTATATAAATCTTGGTACATAGTATGTTTTTTAATGATTTTTAACAAATCATCTTAATCTTTATTGTATATAAATGTAACTGTTTGTACATATTCAAACCACGTTAATTTTTGTTATTATAATTATAAAAACAACTTTACTATACGTTACAGACAGAACGCTTTTAAAGTATATGAATTAAACCAAGTCGTTAATGAAAAATATTTGCGCAGGTGAATTTGGCGCAAATGGGCTATCGGAAATAACGTATTTTTTTCTATTTTAGCGCAAATGGGCTGTACCAAAACTAATTAATTTTTTTTGTTGTGGCACAAATTCGTTACATTCGCACTAAGAGTGGTTTTCATAAAAAGGTACACAAAAAACCATGATGTTCGACGATCCGCACTGTTGCGAATAATGTTTCTTAAGTCATAGTTCAACCCCTCCCCCGCCCATCATTAAATCCATAATTCATAATTGTAAACACTTGCACAGAACATGATTTTGTACCCCTCCAACAGATAACATTATACGGGTACTAAATACGATAATATAAATGTGCACATATTAGTAAATAGGTAATTTAATTGAACGTTGAGTCTGTATTTACATTTTACAATAACAATAAATAATTTATAACATTAACCATGATTATTATTAATTGATTTATTTATTAATTTATTTTTATGAACACTTTTGTAAAAGTGCATATAGTTGTACATAAAATATACAGTTTAATACACATTTTACATCATGATCAATCCTTATTACATAAAGAACGTAATACGTTATTTTAAGGCTTTTATGTTTACTCGAGTTATAATATGGACCTGGCAAATTAAAAAATATCAGCTATGTGTACATTATAAATAAAGACCATATTTTTATGCAACTAGCATTTAAAAGATGTGCATTAAAATGCTAAAATTTAAAAAATCGTGTAAAATCAAATTTTTATTAGGAATTATATGACAAATTTTTCATGATATGTACTTAAAATATTATTTTTTTCTTTTATTGTTATTAATTTAAATGCAATTTACTATCATCTACATATTCAATTTTTTCTTTATAATTATATCTTTTGTTACTAATATGTATTTGAATTGTTAAAACATAGCCACTTGTTATAGGACATTGTTTGCCGCAGTTTATAGCAGGATCTTCTTTTAAGTCTAGGTTATTACTATTTATTGAATCGTAGTATATTTTTAAAATATTGTTAACGGGATTTTCACCAAATATTGATATAATTTTTTTAAAAAAGTGTTCGTCCATTTTTAAATTTTATTAAATCCATCTCTTACTGTTTCAACTATATCTATTTGATAATCTATAGTAGAATTTTGTTTTTCAAATGAACAAATGTGATTGAATAAATTATTAATCGATTACAAGTATAATAGATACATTAAACAAAATTATTTTAATTTTTTGACAGATTTGACGTCATCTTCTATATTAGATACTAATTCTTTAAATTTAATGACATTCTGGAATATTGACTATTAGGTACTTAAAAGAGGGCCATTTTACGAATTTCCCAATAATGACAAAAAACAAATAAAAAAAAACTATAAAAAACAGTAACACACCATTTTTTAATAATATCGAATATATGTTTTTATTGTAACTCATAATTTTCAATATTTTGATGGAATTTAATATTTTAATGAATTAAAATTAAAAACGGTGATAGTTATTTAGTTTAGGACATTTCAACTTTTTAAGTATTTTTATCAAATTTTTACTCTTTATAAATATTTGCAATTTTTGATTTTTCTAAATTTTAGAATGTAGTTTAAAGATAACATTACATCAAAGTGATTACCTAATATCGAATTTTATAAATGTATTGATTTTGTGTATTCATTAAGAAGTTTCATTTAGTTTCATTTAGAATTTTTTTTTTTTTTAAGAAAATTAGTATTTTAGTGATATGATTAAAAGAATAACACAGCTACACAATTTACCAAACCATGTGCCCAACCCACCTATAATATTTGGCTCTGTTTTATTAAAAAAAATTCCCAAGTTTTTACGTGTCACAAACTGTGTCTTATGCATTCAAAAATTCCGTTTTCAACGTTTACGCTCTATCCGTGCAAATTAAAATCGGGTTTCCGTACGTTTGGAACTATTCGTAGGCATTATTATTTTTGCCTACCATTTTGTATAATACAGTAGTTGGATACGCATTTATAGCTACGCGAGTACCCAACTTCATGTATTATGCAGTCAGGAAATACCCACGAACGCAACCGTAAAATAATTAATTGTTACCAAATCACAAGAACTACTCGAGTATAATATGTATAAAGTTTAAAGGTTGTACTGTTTTGATTTAAATTATTATCTCGACACTAGGATATACTACGGTTCATATGACAAACACAATCGAACATCAATGAATAGAAAAATATTTTCATTTATAACATTAAGTATTTTTGATGATATAAATTGATGATATATTTTTACGGAATTTTCTAGGAAACTATTTATTTATTTTTAATAATTGTTTACAGAATGGAGGTGGGAAAATAATAAATTAATTTAAAAAAAAAATATTTTTTCTTTTCGATTCGTTATAATTTTATTTTGGATACATTTTCAAAATATAATACAACTTTATAAAATATTCATTATAAATAAATAATTTTTGTGATTATTTTTGTATTTGTATTTCTTATTTGCTTTTGGTATATATATATTATAATTAACTTCTTTTAATATAGCAAAGATTATTTTCACAAAACTCTCAATATTTGATAGGTCATAATAACCAATATGAACTGCATTAATAAAATATCAACCAAATATTCTTAATATTCTTAACATGACCATTATTGTATAATAGTTTTATTGTTTTATTGTTTTATTGTTTTATTTTCTTATTGTAATATTTGTTCGTAAATTTTATGTTTCTAAATTCATTATTAAGTATTTTATTTTATTATAGAAGTATTTAATTTATAATTATAGATGTTCATAAAAATATGTTTGACTAGGAAAAAATGAATATGAAAAATTATTACTTAATATAAAAAAAAAATTACTTGTTTAAGTGATGACGTTTTCTGGTTTAATCTTACCTGCGAAAACAAAATAAAATAAATTAATATTGTTCACGATGAAAAGTTTTGCTATTCGTTAAACACTTAAGTAGGTATTTTTGGATAGTTATTCAGCCAACCATAAAATAAAACGGTTCCTTTGTCATATTTATCTAGTGTTTATCTTGGAACAAAAAAAAAAATAAAAACAAAGGACGAATATAAACTTCACGAATATTTTACAGCACGCTTTGAAACGAAAACGGATTTTAAAATAAGTTCTATGCATGGGCCTCCATCATCGAAAATCCAGGTGAAGGGCACGTATGTTCGGTGCCTTTCTGACTCTCGACGATTGTTATTGATTGGTTTATGATAAGCATCTATGATTTCCAGAATTCGGTCTCCTATGGTAAAGTTTAGTCCGTAAGAGATAAGAATTTCAAACAAAATACATGTAATATATCTTCTTCTTCTTCATCAGCTTAATGGTCTATTCAAAACCAGCGCTACCATCAAAATCTCATTTCACCTATTTCTCTGATGCGCTGTCTATAATATTGCGTTCTGGTCCATTATTAATAAATATTTAGTCACTTGAACATTTTAATTTATAAATAATATAAATTATTAATTATAATATTTAATTTATATATGTATTATAACACGAAAAAAGCAAGGGGGACATGTTTCCTCCTTGCTCTCTCAATCATTAGATACCCTTGGTGCTATGAAATAATTAAATACTCGTTACAAATTTTTTTTTAATTAAAATATTGGCACACTAAGTATTTAAGTACACCCTTGTTTAAAAAAATGAAATTTTAATTGCATTTCGATAAGTGGTGATAATATCAATGGTACGGAAGGAATTTTTTTTTCATCAAATATATTGAAAAACTATAAAAGGAAATATCTGAGTTGAAAAGACCATCGATCAATCTATGCGTAAATAACGTGATCCATTGTCACCAAATATGTGATAAAAAACTGTATTTATATACATATATTAAAATATCAACCTTTTTGGTAGCTTGATAAATATGTGTAACTGATGTATTAGCATTATTATGACATGTGAGTAGATAAATATATATAAATAAATATGATGATATCAAGCAGTGTCAATCAAAATTAAATAGTTAAGATTCACTTTTTATGCAATTATTATTATTAATAACAAATTATTATATAAAATCTTGTCGAACAGCTATATCTTTCTATTTTTTTTTTTTTTTTTTAATAGTGAAAACTATAATATTTACATAAATACATTTATAGACATATTTCAACATTTTTATTATTTCGGTATGCGTATGTGCAGTACCATATGTTTCTTTTTTTCTTTTTTCTTTTTTAATAAAAACACCCATCTTAAGCACTATATACACTTATGACTATTTATTTAAAATAATTTTGAACTATGGTTATAAACTCAATTGAATAAAATCCATTTGGATTTTAAAAAAATATTAATATTTTTACGATTCATTAAAATACATAATACTATTTAAAAGTATAAGTTATTGGTTATTATTTGAATATTTTTAGTTATTTATTCCTTTATACTTGTTATAAACAAGATTATGTTAATATTATTATTGATTTATTTCACTGTTAAATTGTAAATATTTGAGACAAAATCTTGTTTGTATTACATAATGCGATTTTGAATTCAATAAAACTGATGGAATAAATAATTTGCAAAAAAATATAATATTATCTTAAAGTATATTGTGGTAAATCGTCCATATAAATAAATTATTATATAATTTTATTTTCTATAACCTAACATATACTAATAGTTGAGCTAGTTAGTTCTACGGATTGAAATCTGTTAACTGGTACACTAATCGATTGGTTTCTCATAACACACTCACATACACACATTGTAAATTCTATGTAAATCATACCACATCGAGTACATAAACGTTAGAAACTGATAAACAAACTTGCCAAGAGCCATTCTGTCTCTCTGTAACTCATGTTTACTGCTGTAAGACAGAGATAATGATGGGATTCGTTTCGATTCTAGCCGAACGCGATACACAGAGCTATCGATAATTCGAATGTAGAAGTGTTATTTCAGATGACTACCAAAAACAATAATTTTTATACATTTATTTCTAACAGAAATACTTCAAATAAGGAGTTCAATAGAATTTATGTACATAGGTATTACCGCAATACTATATATTTGACTAATTTTTTAAATTCAAAATGACTTAAGAAATTTGTTGAGTGTTCAGAATTTTTTTTTTTTTCTTATTATATGATATAAAAACATTTTTCATGTTTACCAATTATTTAATATATTCGTATAGTCAGTAAATTGTTTTTATATGTATTTATACGTAATATATATATATATATATATATATATTTATAAATTCAAAGTTATATATATAAACTTCAATAAACCATATACAGAATAAATGAATACAACATAAACATTTTTAAATTGTTTTCATATTAAAGTGAATATTTTAAATATCCTAAATATTCTGAGTCAAAAAATTTAAATTGCCAATCACAACATTTCATCGCATCAAAACATTGTTTAGATAATAGCAAAGGCGGATCCACAGTTAGAGAACTGTGGGTCAGCCTAATTCAAAAGACCACTTATTAGGGTTGAAACTGGATTTAAAATGTATACCTTGCAACAAAAGAACACAATATGACCCTATAATTTATGTTTTTAAGTTTATTCATAATTATCATTGAAAACATTAACATAAATTTATTTTTTACGAAGAATTCCATTTTACATGGGGTGCGGTAAAGAGATGTTTTACTGTACATACAATTTAACTAGTAGCGTAATTTGGAGGATGACAACTAGGACATTTGCCTCAGCCTAATATAAGCTTTAACATATAGTTAGCCCACTTAAAAAATAAGAAGTTTTTAAAAGGCCAATTTTTCAATAAATATTTTACTGATGATCAGCTGATCTTGTATCCCCCCCCCCCCAGATCCACCCCTGTATAATAGGTAACATAAAAGCAAAAACTACACCTTTATAAACATGTTTCTTTTGAACAAACATTTCCAGAATTCACAATGGAATGTATTAAATCATAATTTCCTTTATTCAGCGTAATTAATCTTGATTTTAAATACAATGAACTAAATCTATTCATTTAATATATTTTACCTCCTATACATGACGTTGGTGATAAATAAACCTACAAAAAAATTCAAAAGTCTGTTGCATTATCATGAGATTAAATATAAAATGCCAATCCATAGTGCTATAAACAATACATTAAAATACTTAACGTTGACATTTCTAGTCATCAAATATTCTGCTATCGTTGCTAACACAGAAATGTATGGTATTTTTGTTTTAATATTTAGATTTTATTATGAAGCTATAACATTTTTATGCTTCTGAACAGTAATGTAATGTGAATGAAATTTACAATGCACTGAATTAATAATTAAATTTGTTATAAATACGAGTGTTAACAGAATAACTTGCAAGTTCTAAATATTGTTTAATTATTCATAATTATATTATATCAATAAGATTTATTCAAAGTCATATACATCAAAAAGAATCAAAGAAAAATTTGTGAATCGTGTCGTATTCTCTTAAAAATGATTCTATTTAGTTTATCATCAAATGATTTATCATTATTATATATGAATATAACTAATACGATTATTTAACAGATCCAATGTATAATACAAAATATATGAAATACACAAAATATTTTTTCTATACGTTGTAAGATCATCGCAATATTAGTTTTAATGGTTTTCAAAATTAAAACAACATTATTAAAAAAACAATAATTGAAATATACATTATTGAAGTAGTGGCAAATAATCATAGGGATCCAAGATGTATATATGGGGGAATGATGCCTTGTAAGATGGAATGAAATTATCTAACTATTCCTTACAGACTTATCATATAATTACATTAGTCAATTATCGGTAAAATGTAAGTGTAAAATGTATAAAAGTACAACGTTTTTTTCATCTCAATTCTGATCACGGATTTTTCTACCTTTAACCAAGTCAATTAACCTATTTATTCTTCTAAGACTTCAAGAAGGATCCATCGTAATGTTTAATAAATTCAATTAGATCTTTCAACATTAATGTTACGTTTGAAAACGTGACTGGTCGATGGCAAACAGAACTTTATTCGTGCGATGCTGTTTATTTAACCAAGAAACGAAGTTTCATTATAAAATAAAAATAAAATGAACAAGTCAGTCGCACCTCAGATCATTTGCATTTCAACACATCTTGAAACATTATTCAGTAACATTTACAAGCAAATGTATATATTATTTTTATTGATAATTATTACAGAAATCATAATAATTTATTACAAGACACTAATTTATATGATAAAAGCCTAAAATAATCAAATTTATTATTGCTAGCATGTTTAGTAAAAGTAATTTGTTTAAATTAATTCAATTAAAGTAGAAAATATTTCGTAGTTTAATTCACTATTTTTTATTACAAATATTACTTTTTTTATTCATGATTTTTAAAGAATAATTTGTATTCCGTATACGGCAGATTTCAGAATTTTAAAATATATTTAATTAATATTCAATCAACAACTAAGATAGAATATTCATTTTACTAGTCCAAATGTGAAAAATTAAATATTTTTACAAATTTTATAATTTACACAGCATAAAAGTATAGGTAATAAACATAAATTATTTTAAAAGAAACTATCAGAAAAATATAAACATAAACTATAAACTAAAAAAAAAAAACTTTCATAAGGTTAAGTACACATTTTTTATTATAGTCTTAACTTATGAAATTCGTTAATGAATTATGATAATTTTATTATGTAACAATTATTTCGATTTATTTTGTTAGAAATAATTATATTAATCTGTATAAAAAAAAAAAACCGATACTCATTGAAAAAAAAGTAGTATTTAAAATGCATTAAAATATATTCTCTGAATTATTTTGATTATCAACTAAAATTAGTTAAAACAGTTAAATAGAAAAAATATTAAATTTAAAGTTTTGTTTGTGCATATGATTATATTTGTATTTATTTATTATTTTTAGATATATATTTTTTTTTTTTAGATGGATAGACTAGTCATTAAAAAATTAAAATAGAAAATAAACAAATAGAGTAAGGATAATAAGAGTCAAAAATTTATAAACATTTGAGTTAAAAGTAACTTTAAATTACGAATAATAATTACCATCAAAGTCCTTTTAAGTATAATTAACTTCCAAGATGAAAATAAAACAATAGCAATTGTAAAAAAACACATATAGAAAAAAAGGGTGAAACTCCAATGATATTGTTCTATAGGTCTTTTAAACTTGAATCCAATGCACAATAGTTCTCGAAAAAATTATACCGAGTGTAAAAAATTGGATAGATTAGTTTATATTTCTTACAATGGTTGCTATAGAAGAACAACATTTCTATTCTAAGTTTCGAAAAATAAAATAAAAAAACTAAACTTTTGAAAAAATATTTCAAGTGTTTATAAAAAATATAAATTTCTTTAAATATTTCAAAACTATGAAATGTCTTTAAAATGCTAATATAATATAAATTACTTATAAATATTAGATAATATATAAATATACATAAATTTATGTTTGTCGTGTATAAACATGTTCCATGACGTTGATGAACACATAACAGCTACAACTACAAAGAATTTATAAAGACAAAAATTTGAATAATTTTATCTTTAATTTAATTAATAAATAAATACACTCATACCTTTGATGAGAGTTACATTTGTTATTAATAATTAATAAATTACAATAGAAATAGAACCATTAAATGTATGACAAAATAACCATATTTACGTTTTTTCTACTGTAAGTTATACTTTTTATACAAATTAAAGTGAAAATTAACCATATTTAAAATAATAATAATGTGCAAATATCACCTTAATAAATAAAAGCTCAAATGTCATATCAAAACAATCCTATAATATTTTTTTCAGAATTACAGTAAAAGAACTGAAAATCGTAAACTACTAAATGCATTAAAATATTAGGAAAAAAGTAATAAGTGGTTGTCATTTATTATATGTTCTCAATTAGAGTTAGTACATTGTATATGTCTATAAGAAACTTTAAAACACATTTCCAAGACTATTTGTAAAACCAAACAATTTTTTTTTAACAATATTTTAGGAAAAATGCTGAGAAAGGTTGCATTTTTCTATATCCAACTACTGTCTATAAAGAGTTAACGAAAAAAAATCTTTAAAAAATTATATCATTCATAGCAAACAATCATAAGAGTATAATTTGAAAATTTTCCAGTCACTGCAATAATTGTTTTTATTATTTATGATTAAATCAATTATTCGACTTTGTTAATCAGTAGTATATCGTAAATATTAATGATTAATTATACTTTTCATAAATTGTTTGCAATATGTACAATTTTTTCGGGAAATTCGTTAAATAACCTCGTTAAATATGTCAAATAGATAACTTTTCTGATTTATTTTCTATAATTATAAAAATTATTGTGATAGTCGGAGAAATATGTTTGGTCATAATCGTGTACACAGGACAAAATAAAAAAGCAAATCATAGTGAAACCATTATATTACTTGTGTTTCTCAGAATCTAAAAATATATGGTTACAGATTAATTAACTTGTTTGGGGATTTATTTAATACTATTGTGCAATAAATATACTATATTTTTAATTGAAAATATTATCAAATTAATAATTGTTTTAATTTCGATTAAAAGTTAAAATTGAAAATGATTAACCCTTTTTTATATAAAATCAGTCAATATATTTATTGGAACGTAGACAATCAAATACAAATTCGTTAACATTATATTTATTATTATTTCTTTGCACTTTTAAAGGGTGATAAATCTTAATGGTCCATTGATATATTTCAGCACATTTTTCATATTTTCGCTAAATATTTAATGATGGTTAAGTAAAGTATTATGTAAAGTATTATAAAAAATCAAAGTAATATACTGATTAGTTCCTATACCTAATAAATATTTATTTATATAATTGCTATCATCATAAATGCGTTTTTTTTTCGTTTCAAAATATTATTTTAAAAAAATGAAAATAAAAAATTAATACGATTTTGTACATCTATTTAAATCCTCCAATTTTCTGCCGAGAAAATCCCAATTTTCTAGAAGATTTGCCTTAAAAACGAGATTAGTTTTTTATTCACATAAGCCATTATTAATACTTTCATAACAATCCTTCTAAATCTCTAGTTCATATTTTCCAATATACGTTTACGTGTTCCGCGACGACTTAGCGATACTCACATACAAGATAATTATTAATATAATTAATTATGCTACTTAAATAATACATTATTAATGACTATTTCTCATATTATTTTTCCCTTAAAATGTAAAAGTTATAAGATGCAAAATAAGTTTTGAATATAAATGTATTTAGCGAACCATATAAACATATAAGATCATCTAAAATACGACCATCAAAAAATATATATTTTTATATAAAGAAATCATTTAATTAATTCAAAATATAAATCAATCGTTATTTATAATTAAAGAAATCGAAAAATAAACTGTCCCTGAATCCGTGATAAATTAGTTTTCAACTGTTAAAAAAGATAAACCTATATTTATTATGTGTGATACTGAGTGTCTCAAAGTCATATTTGTATTCGTCAATTACTTTTTTCCTACTACATAATTTGTACATCGATTTTTTATAATGCTTTAATTATTATTTTTGTTCTTTTACTATTATGGCTCAATAACTATAACACTTAGTGTTCGTTTCAGAATTATAATGGATAAACTACAAATTATTATCAACTCAAGAACATGACTGCACGATAGACAATCGAATTATTCTGAATATTTTTTGATTAACATAATATATTTTAATTTATTTTTAAATGTAGCATAATTATTATTTAAATTGCGTTAACATTTTTACTTCCAGTACATCATACTTAAAATTTTCAAATGATTTTGAAAATAACCACTCAAAACACTTATATTCACGTCATAAACTTAATAATACAACATTTTTGTATTCTGATTCTTTATTATTTATTTTTGTTTTTTTTTTTACTTCATTTCCGAATCAAAGTCCAACTGCGGAAGCCTTTTGTGTAGATTTTGTCAACCGTCCATTATTTTCTCAAACGAACACTGGTTCTTACGTGTTTTTTATTTATTTTCAAGTGTATTTTAATTGTGTTTCGTATGAAAGTTAAAATTTGAGTATGTCACTTGTACTTGTTTTATACATTTATATATATTATAAGTTACAAACTGATTTTAATTTAATTGTATTTTATTAGAAAAAAAGTAAAACCTTATTATTAGAAAATTGTATACTATTTCTACGTTGTCGAAGTATTTACATAGTAATAAATCTGTATTGATATTTAATCATAATTATTAAGAGCGTTATTTAATCATACTTTAATTCAAGAATATGACACACGTCGATTTTTTAAAAACAAAAACTTAACCAATTAGGAATACGACATTATAAAATATAAATCAATTATATATATATATATATATAAAAAAATAAAAAAATATTATAAGGTTCAATTTAATGATAACTATAAGAGTAAGATAAAAATTTTTTAAAGTAAAAATTAATTAAATATAACTTTGTAATTATTTTATCAAACCCTGAATAGTAAAAGAAAAATAACTTTTTCACGATACTTAAATATTTAGTTTTAGTATAATATACTATATACAATTAAAACCACTTTCAAACGTTGTATACGTAATTATTAAATATATATTTTGGGAAAATGTATGGAGAAATTCAATTGAAAACCTATTGATTTTATTTTTTAAAACGATTAAACTTTCCACGGTGGTCGATAGTTATTTATGTATATTATAAATACACAATGAATCAATAGGGCAATTTGAAACAAATATTTGCTTCAACTTGCTAAATACTTTCAAGTAAAAATTAATAAGAAATATAAATATAAAACTTTTCAGAGTTTGGATATTTTACTATACTTCAGAAACAATTGTGTGATTATAAATCGTTACACAAAATAATATATTTGATAATAGTTATTTTCTTGAGCCTTTGAATATTGAATCCACTATTAATGTTTAATAAAATATTTAAACAAATATAAATAAATATTATAGTATATATTTAAATATTTAATATTTTTTATTTATTAATATTTATATGAACTTACTACTTGCACCATTCTTCACTCAAAGTACTGTTTAAATTACAAATTTTCACTCTGTTTATATTAAAATTCATATGCATATTATTGGTAAAATATTGCAAAGTTGATAGTATTTAAATGTAATAAATATTGTTCTATTAAAAAAATTGTTGGTGATTACACTTTCAAATACTCGTATTAAATATGTTCTAACAATGTTTTATAAAGTACTCATATATCAACCGCTGATAGGATTTTTTATTTTTTTTTAAATACAAATATAACTGATATTAAAAATATACACATTTAAAATATTATGATTACAATAAAAAAGTTAAGTTAATGTGTTTCCTGTTATTGTTTATAGATCAATTTGCAAATTTTAATATATTTTTATTCTTATATATTTTATTATTTAGACTTAATAAAATAAAGGACGGGTGTAACTGCTATTCGTATTTCAGATTAACCTTGTATTTTTATGTCTGAAATTAGCATTAGTGTTTGTATATTAAGGTACTAGATCACGCCTTAGATTTATGAGCTACAAGACGTCTTTTTTTGTGGTTGATAACTATGGGATAAATTGAATTAATGGTTATGGCCGCTGCTTATTGATATGTCGTGTGGTCAACATCCACAACGAGACATTTAGTGAGATGGCAACATAACTCACGGGACATTCATGCCGAAAATCAATTAAACCCCAGTTGTTTCCTCGTGACTGGTGATGGGTAACGTGATAAGATATCTCTCATCATTTGAACGCTTCAGTAGTCAACCACCCAGTGAATGCGGCCAAGCGGTTAGATTACAGACTCCCCTCTCGGAGCGTCTGACATCTCGGATCAACCGTTCAACATCTGCCTTTCCCTGAGACTGAGCGCTAAGGGTGAAATATTTGAATGTTCTGATGGTCAGCTGACTTATTTTTTTTTTTTTTTACAACGAATGAGAAATAGACATTTAGAAGTTTCCATTCAACGTGTGACTGAAATAGCTTTAAAATAATCAGGTCATTTATTAACTGTTTGACTCTGCGTACCTTTTAGAAAAGGGATGGCATCGGATAAGATTAAACTCAAGTTTCGTGGTTTGTGACTACTGATGTTAGACACGCAATCGAGTTGTTTTCGATGAATTTACTGAATTGCAGATGCATTAGGTTCAGATCATACAGATGAAAATATTTCAGCTGATTTCAAATGAATATTATGCATGCTTACCGTACATGCAAAGCATCTTATTTACTGAACATTAAATATAATTATTTTAATATCTTGTACGTCGATATGATAATATACGAGTAGTTTTAACAATTTTCATAGTTAATATATTATTTTAATAGATTGTTTTTTACATAAGATTAACTTTACATTGATGTCTATAACATTCATATAATATTATCACTCATTGAACATCGCGGTTATGAATATTTTTTCTTTGTAAGTAAATTAAATTTATAACTAAGGTCATAGTTTATAAAATTTATTATAATAACCTATTTATGATAATGTATAAAAATAAAACATTTTATGGCTTGTGTAAGTTCAGTAATTTGTTGTCTAATCTCAATATATACCACTGTTTTTGAGTGTACAGTTTTTATAGAATATTTTTTTGATTTCTTTTGACAAAGTTGTTTCAAACACTCTACCAATTGTTGTCCCTACGAAACCTTTTTTTTTTTTTTTTAAATATTTGGTTACAGAGTGAGATGAGGACGTCCATTATATTTGGATGTGTCACTTTTTCGACGACACTATAGAACATTTATTTTCTCCTGTTTTTTTTTTTTTTTTTTCAAAGTTGTACCGAACACTCCCCTTGAGTTATTTTACATAGATTTTTTATTCGTTTGTTTGATATGGATGTGGGATGGAGAGTGAATGATATTATCCTTTTGAATGTTTCTCATTTACGTCAAGTAAAACTAATTCTTTAGACGTTTCTTTTTCAAGCATAAAATTTTGAACTTAAATTTTTAGAGACTACTATAAAATATAATTGGAAGATTAACTCAATTGAGTGATACGTATTTTGATTGAAATAAATAATTAAATTGATAATTATTTTATACGTAGTTTATCTTTGGAATATCTTTGCACTAAATGTGTATTGGTAGTAAACATATATTTATAAAAACAAATCATTGAATTTTAGACAAAAACGTTTATTTTAACTAAAACATTAGTTTATATAATATAATATAATATAATTACATTATGTCTTTTAAATTGTAATACTAAATCTGTAATATTATACATGTATTTTTACTCAACAATTATGATGTAATATAATTTTTTTTAATTTTTTTTTATATTTAAACTTAATATTAGTCTTGTCATTTTTAAAGTATGATAGAAATATATTAAAAAAATATCTGTTACACTAAATCAATTTCGTGCACAGGAATCATTCAAAGGGGAGGGGAGGGTTCAAAATAATACCTGTTATGTTAGACTATGAAGTCAATAAAAAAATACACGTTGGAATTATCCATGGTCAGAAACTGATCATGAGGATCGAAAATGAATAAACGTCAACAAATGTCTGAACAACTTGGACAGCTGACTTCACAGTCAGTAAAAATGCATGCTATCTATGGCTGCATTTATAGTCATTATTATTTAACGATAAATGAAATGGCAACATAATTAATAAATAAAGTGGGTCGATTCGAGAATTCTGTTACAAAAAAATTAGACAACTATGTGTACATTTTCAAGTAAATTAAATTTTTATAGAATGCAGATTTTATATAATACTGCCTAAAAGATTTTATGCAATAATTTTATAATTTATACTAAGATATTGAGATATGACAAGCATAAATTGAAATGTTCAAAAAAAAAAAACGTATACATCAACTTAACTGTTAAGTTTTGTAAATTCAATTGGTCACATTTTTATTAAATAGTGTTGTAAGAATGTTTGCTTCATTTGTCGTACTCGAATTTTCAATCTATAATTCCTAATGAATATTGAACAATGAAATAATTTAGGTTATTTTTCGATCCCCAGCAAAAATATAGAATGTTACACATCTGAGATAACATTATGCACGATTCAAATGTGCATTTGTTAAAAAAATGTTCGACTAATTATATGTAATATAATTATACATAATACATGTATAATTATACACATTATACATATACATGCATATGAGTTATGCATTACACACGTATGAAAAACAGAAGGAAAACAAAAAAAAAAAAGGAAAAACATGAATTTTTAACGGTATAGGTGTACGCGTGCGTAACGTATAAAACGTGCATTAAAAATCTAAAATATCGACGGTACGGAGGTGTATTATTAGACACGGGGAACGCAATGGGTCGGTCTCTTTCATTATATCGATGATTCCCACGGGGTAACGTGTAACACAAAAATAACGATTGCCACCACACGGCATTCGGCGCGCCGCCCGTTGTACGGGTGTATCCAGGGCAACCATCAAAGCTTCATAACCGCGCGCCCGTATATGTGTATGTGTGTGTGTGTTAGTTATACTTCTGTGATGTACATACGTATATATTTACACACGATAACGTTTCCGTCGCGTTTTCATTGTCACCACTGCACGCTTTCTACACACTGCATCCACTCGTACGAGCGCACGACCATTTCGAACCCGCCGCACCGCGTTAATCCGTGTGCACGCACTCGTCCCACTCGCCTTGCAGCCGATCACGCGACCGATCGGCATCCGGTTAATAGCATCTCGTTACGTGTGCGCCACGCGGTGGCGTGCCCAAGAATTTCCTACGGAAGACGGACGTCATTTGGTGGTGGAGTGTGGGGACTAAATCTTGGGGCAAGGAAATAATAGATCGACCGGGTAAATTTTAATACGTGAAAAGAAACGGTTTTCTCGTTACACTAAAAACGCCATTTTTCTATTTTTTTTTTTTTTTTGATCATTATCCTAATAATCGTAACTTCGACTTAAAAGTATATTTTGATTTGCTACGAGATGACGTTTTATTTATTTAGTGTGATTGTATCATACCACCAAAAGCTACAGGAGTAGCAAGAGTACAGCTGCTCTTTTTTAGGCACAGAATAAAACGTTTCATTAAATTATGCAATGCAATGCAACAAAAAAGTTTATTAGTAAATCCCGCAGGGAAAAAAGTCAATGAGGAGAGATATAACCCCCAACCTCCCGTCCTTGGCCGGTGGTACGCCATCGGTCTCCCGTTGTCAACGACACAAACCCGGCTGCGTGCAACGATCGCGGGACATCGGACCAAACGAACGGGTTAAAGCGACCGGCACTACGACTACGACGACGAGACTTTTGCGCGCGGGATCGCGTCGCCGTCACGTTTCGACGGGGGTTGCATTTTATTGACGAATCGTGTGGTCGTGGCAACGTCGAGCGAACGGAAATATGATAATGACATCATAAGTCATGAAAACCAACGTGTCGCTCTTTGTTTTCGACTACGTGTGGCGCACGAGGTGACGTGGTGACGCGACGGTGAATCTCGAGAAATGATAATAATAACCCGTGGCGTTGCGTACCGCACACAACCGTGCGACGGTCCGTCTTACCCGCC
>JASXSY010002590.1:0-56895 GCA_034509805.1 Sipha maydis
GACCTTAAACCATCATCATTAGAAGTTAGAACGTATTTATTATTAGTTTTATATTTTTAATATAAACATTAAACAATAAAAAAATATACTGAAATACGTAACAATTAGTGACGTAAGATGAAGACATTGGTGGGATACAGGCAACAGTTATCACTTATCACCCATACAATTTGACTACAATTCCAATACACTGTGCAGCAAATCTAATTGACCCAAGATATAAGGGAAAAAATTTAACTGCTGTAGAAGTGTCAGAAGCAATTCATATCATTAACTGTATTGCAGATTGGTTAAAAATTGACCATGGAAATATTTTGAGTTGTTTGGCTGAATACCGTACAAATACTGGTTTTTTTGGATTAATTAATAATATTAACTTGACTTGTCCTCCAGCAATATGGTGGCAAGGGATCGCGTCAAATGAACCACTCTGTCCAATTGCATCAAGATTGTTAAGTGTACCTTGTTCATCAGCTGCCTGTGAACGAAATTGGTCGAATTTTGGTTTGATCCATACAAAGTTGAGAAACAAACTTCTATCAGGTAGGGTAGAAAAATTAGTAGCCATAAGATCTAATTTGAATATTAGTCAGAGAGTTCAGACCAAGAAAAAAATTCATAAGTCAATGTTAACTCCAATTGTTGAGAAAGAAAACGAAGAAGACATAGATTATTCAACTGATTGTTCATTAGAATCAAGTGAATCAACTGATTCTGTTGATAAACTATATAGTCTAGCATCTAGTTCTTAAATGTAAAAACATTGTAAACTATTAAATCTTCTCTTTTAACTCCATTATATATCTTAATCCTTTATAATGTAATTCTAAACGCCGCATAACTTCTTTTACTTATTATATTTGGACATTCGGTTGTCATTTCAGTTATTAAATTTGATAAATGTTTAAATATTTTTCATATTTATGTTATTTATTTTTAATTTTCTAAGTTATTATTTCCTGTTATAAGTTAATTAGTTATTAGTTATTACCTATTAAATGTTTTAATATTTTATATTATGTACTTAACTCTTAAGATTGAAGACTGAGTTTACACAAAGTGAGTGTTATTATTTTAAAAAATAAAAACTAATTTAAACTATGAACAAAGTTGTTAATTTAATTTATTCAGGACATTTTTTATATTGAACTCAAAAGTTTTGAGATTATGTTATTAGTTTATTACGAATAAATAGTTATAACTTATAACTTAGTATTACTTACCTAATGATAATAAATAAAAGATATAATATTTTAATATAACCTGAAAGTACCTATAGAATCCTCAAATTCATCCATTGTGATGAATTAATGCATTATCAATTGAGAATTATCTTTATTCTAATTTAATTTGATAGTTTCCAATGATTTCCATGATTTTTTTATCTTTATTCTTTTCAATTATTAAAAGAAAAAATATTTTACTTTCCAATTTTTCTGGAAATTTTAAATATTACCAATTTTTCTCAATTTTTCCGAAAAAAACCCGGTATTTTTCGGAAAACCTTTTTTTTACGGAAATTTTGATCCCTAACCGCGATGCCGTTGTTACAGCCCGAATCTGAATTCGCAAACAAAACGTGAATCGATATGGCACGTGAGAACACGTGCACCAGCTGCTGAACAAAATACGTACAATAGGTAGGGTGAGTACACTAGACGTTGGTACAAAGAATAAATAGCACGGGATTCGGTTAATTAGCTGTCTGAAAAATAATACGCCATAAACAATGTATATTATCATATAATTCATGAGTATAGAACTTAGGTCGCAAACTTCTACGATATGAAGAAAAAAAAATCGATAGAAGTCGACGTAATAATAATTTCATATCGGCAGCGCGTACAATAACCGCGAAGACGAAAGTCCTGACGGAGGCATCTTCCAGACAACAAAATGTTTGTCCCGTGTTCTACTTTTAAATTTAAAACAACCGACAAAGAGTTGTTATGCACGCGTTGGGTCGAATTGATTACAAACACGATTGCACGATAGAGCGATTGCAAGTCGACTAACGGTGACGATAAAAAACATGAATATCGATAACAGTACGATGCGCTGTACTTATATTATAGTGACAACTATTATTGGTTATTAAACAAGTTTAACTTATTCTGTGAGTTTCACATCCTAATAATCTATATTTTATCGATTATTTCCAATCTGTCACGATGTGCATTACACTCGTGACTGAATCGGAAAACGATTATTGGTGAAACAAAAATGCACCATCAACTATAATCAATACTGTCCGTACGGAATAACATTTTTTAACATAATCATTTTTTTTATTACTCATAATGTATTGTATACTATGCTAGTTTTAGTTTGTAAATATCTGTGACAATTTTTTAGTTTGGTTGTTTATTATACGTCATATATTCACACACTGTATTGATATTACTTTTTGAACATGCTCACTGCAAACATCCTTACGAAGATACTTACCTATGTTACGAACGTTTGTCATTTACGTACTTCAAAATCTGATTTTTAAACGTCTGCTCTTTTTCACTTTATTAACGAACGATAATCTTTGAAGGTAAACTTGGAATATTTAGTAAGCTTTCGTAAATTACAGACGAAAATTTTTGAATTGTTTGTTTTAAATTTACGGTGTTCTCGATATCCTTCGGAATCATGTTAACCAATAGTTTCGAAAAATCCGTTCTACTTTCACGGCCACTAAGTCATATAATAACGTTTAATTAAAGTGATTAACGGCAGTAAATTAACGTGAAGTTAATCTGTGTTTATAAACAATGTTATTGGTATGGTTATTTGTATTCCAAATATATTGCTACAATAAATTAATTTCATTTTATACAAGGGGGTGTATAAAGATCTCATATAATCGTTATATGTTTGGTATAATCTATTTTGAGTGAGCTCTTATATTATGTTTACATTTTATATCATATATACTATCATCGGTAAGGTCTACGTAATGGAACGTGAATGTACAACTCGCAACAAAATCGAAAATTATTATTCGTTATTGCAAGTGAAATGCGATTGTGTTGTGGTTTATTTTTTCTCTTTTCCATTTTAATATTATTTTAAAAAACCGAGGAAAATTTTCACTAATCAAAAAAAAAAATTATTTAGCTTTTAGTAAATAAAAAAAAAAATATTATTATAATTATTTTTTTATTCTCCCTTTTATCATAACATTTTTACACTCGAAGATATTTCTATACACGCGAAAAATATTATAATTATTTTAATATCATATCGAGTATGGATTGTATATTTTCAATGTAATTTGTACGCATAAAGATGAGTACTCAAAATATAATCCAATCGAATACGTCGACACAACTAAAATAATATGATTTAATAATTATGCGTTAGTAGGTAAAGAGTACGGGTGATAATTATTATGAACTGACAATAATCGTTATGATATCCAGTGGCTGCATTCGAACAGTGCCAGCGCTTTGATTTGCGAGGCCCTGTGCAATATATAAAAACGAGACTTCCCTTTCCCCAGCTCTAGGCCAAATGATAATGAAAATATAATTTTTATGCTGTTATTTTTATTTTTAGACGGGCTTAAAGTTTAGACTATAATATAATGATATTACTATTAAGTATTTATTACACCACATATTATGTGTTTATTGTGTACAATTTTGTACAATATTGTAAGATAACAATATGATAATAATATAAAAAAAAAAAAACATCAATAAAAAATCGCAAGGCCCTGTGTGATCGCACTTCGTGCACACCCTTCGCCCCAGCACTGCATCTGATTTGGGTCCCAAATTTAAAATTACTACACTAGTTGGGTCTCAAATTATTTTAGGTACTACACTAGTTGGGTCACGGATTTTTATGGGTACTACACTAGTTCCTGAATATTTTTTGGTAAGTACTACATTATACTAACATTTTCCTCCCCATTTTAACAGACTTAATACTGTCTATGATCTATTTTGAAAGGTATTCAAAGCTCGGCGGTTATAAAAATATTCATCATTTTATGACATAATGAGTACACTCACTTATACGGCAGTTACGAAACATACGTCCGTAAAATGTACACGCCCGTGCACGATATTTATAACCATCGAATTGTTTTTTGCTCTCGGAATACATAAATCGCCAACTCCAAAACTAGGGAGGACTCGGTTCCCAAGAAATCGTGTTATAGGCCAATCATATAAATATTTCGTTATCGCCGTCACACAACTTTCACGACGTGATGTGAGACTTATAAAAAAAAAAACCCATAAAATGAAAAAAATATTTAAACTTATATGAAGAAAAAAAGCATGTCAACAATACTAATTGGATTAAAGTAAAATTTGTAATCCAATTTATTAAATATTATGTTTAATAAAATTTTAGTTAACATTCATAAAAATGGAAATAATAAACGAAAAATTATATTACGGACGATGAAACTAAATGTTTGTTGTAGTGTGTTAAAAAATGCACAAGTGCTTATGGTTTTATCAAGTGTTTCTTACATGAGGAACTTAATAAATTACTCAACGTCTACTAAAGTCTCCAAGAACATCGTTGTATGCTTTAGTAAGTATTCAGTTTATTCGTCACAAACTTGTATATTATAAAATACCTTCAATGTCTTTACTTAAGCATTTAGTTTTTCATAGAATACAATTACTCATCTACGCAACAAAAACCTCTGATAAGGGGCATATATCAATTGCGCCGAAAATCGCAGGTAAAGAAAGAAAAATTATGGGATGGGAAAAAGGTCAAAAATAGGGCAATACATCAATTGCGCCAATCGAATCTTAAATTTATTATATAAAAATGTTTAAAACTATTTCTATTGATTAATAAACTTAAAAATAGGTTTTGCAACTTTTCATTTTGTTAAAACTACGGTTTTTACGTGTTGTAATCTAATATATTTATATCGTATATCATAGGTACATTTGAAAACCATTATATTTATCGTTATATTATTTTATTATTTGAAGATAAAATTAAACATGGACAAATATTGTAGGTTTATAAAATAAATCCGTAGTATTGTGTAGTACAATTCTACGCGCGTTGTTTAATATACGTTTTTTATTGCGGCGCAATAGATGTATACTTTTACAGGTAGTTTCCCAAATCCGGCGTAATTGACGAACACAGCTGATAAGAACAAATAAATCCTGTGCACGTCGTAGTGAAAGTTCTTTAATAGAATCAAATTAAAAAAATAATTTGGCAAACATTGAACAGCTGGTTAATCATGTGAACAGTTATTGCATTCATATAGTAGGTAAAAAATTATTTCGAACTGATTATATATTAGTGAATATATATATATATATATATATTTATGTGGAGAATTAATTCAACATACGGATGTTCAAAAATAAGAGAATGATATATTTATTGTTTTAAGACAATTGAATAATTATTACATTAAAAATCTTCCTACTCAGAAGATAGTTTTACAAAACAAAATAATTGAAACTTAAATAATTGATCTATTTTATTTTGGCTATGTATATACAATATGTACTTATATTCCACGATATCTCGGATTCATCTACATTTGTAAACCTACATTTTTTAACATTGGAAAAATACTTTCATTGCATTCCGACATTTGTAACTTACGTGAAGAATACCTTAAAGAATACTTTAATCAGATAACACATCATATCTTCTACAAATAATGAAAATAAACGTATAACTTCGTTTTACAAACGTCTTTCTAAAATAAAACCAGTTTTCATAACAACCAATGTGTATACTGAAAATAATTTATATTATAAAAATCATATCTATTCAAATTAATTACTAAAATTGATAAAACACATATGATTCCTGATGAAAAGTAGTAATTTTCGTATTAAATGAGTTTTTGGCGATTATCAATCTATAAATGAGTTAATAATTTATATTTTCCATCCCCCCTCTCAATTAGTAACGATAGAAACATTAATAAACACACTCAATTTTGGGTTGAAAAATGTCATTTATGAACAAGAAAAACATTGTTAAGTACAAATAATTTTGATGAAATATCAGAATCAGACGATAATTTCTTGGATATATGTAACTTGTTTTTTTTTTATTTTAGAAACATCAGCAATAATACTATTATAGTTCGACAATTAAAACAGAGCGATAAATACAATTTGTGTGTACAATTTAAATGAAAGCATTGATACAAATATATATCATCCGCAAACATCATACACCATGGTATCTTACCTTGTATCTCATCCATTACCACTAAGAACAGGTAGGGGCTTAGAGCTGACCGCTGGTGAACACCTAACTTTAACGTTTAAATTTCTTAAAGCATAAAAAACAAATGTTGAATATAGTTTAAACTCCACATAACAACACACAAAACTTAAAAAACATTAAAATACTTATAACGAAAAATACTATTATAGTTTGATTTTTTTGATTTAAGCTTTAATTTTATATAATTTTCTTAATTTACCTATTATGTTATTATTGTATTTCAAGAAATTAATTTATTGGGTATTGAAATCAACATCGCTTATAAATAATATATATATTTTTTTTGGGGTTCAATTATAGGTACAAATTGAATCGAAGTAATATTTGTTGTCCAAGTTGTTAAGTATTATGTCTTAGTCGGAGTTTGTTTTACTCTCGTAAACGTTTACAAACTAAATGATAAAAATCATAGTATACTATTGACAATGAATACACATATTTTTGGTAGAAAAGTGTACAAATGTACATGTTTATGCATATTTTGTATGTATACTCAAGTGGTTTATAAAGGGGAATTTAATAAAAAAACATATCGTAAAGTCTACCGGTTCTGTAGTAATAACTCAGTTCATTCGTCACAAAATTGTATATTCTTTAAATCTTACGATGTATTTACTTACACTATTAGTTCTTCAAGGTACACAATTACTCATCAATGCAACAAAAACAGAGGTAAGTACAAATGAACTATATTCAAGTGGTAATGAAAATGCTTTCGAGAAATCAATCGAAACAAATAATTTGAGAAATATACAGCTATTGATTCATTATGTGGACGTTTATTACAACCATATTCATAAAAGTGATTTATTACAAACATTTAATAAACAAAGTGATTATAGATGTGGTGCAGTAATTCACCATTCACATGTTCAACAATTAAAGGACAGTATATTATTTATTTTAAAACAATTGAAAATGTATTTCGCTTTCATACTTCCAAAATTAAAAAATGTTTTAAAAGACGGTAGTCTTGAAGAAATAATATTAAAACTATTTCATTTAGATTATGTACATACAATATGTACTCATATTCCACGATGTATCGATTTCATCTACATTTGTACACCTACATTTGAAAACTTCGACAAAATACTTTCATTACATTCGGACCTTTGTCTCTCACGTCAAGAATACCTTAGAGAATATTTCTCTCAAAAAGAGCATCAAACTCATGAAGCAACTAATAATGTTCATCATAAACGTATCATTTCGTTATACACACCCATTTTTAATGAAAAAATTATTAAGCTAGAAACCACAGTTTCAATTGAAGGAGATACAAATTTTATAAAAACTATATTCGAATTAATCAATGAGATTGATAAAAATGATATGATAACAAGTAATGAATTTTTGCGTTCGAAATCGTTTTTAAAGTATTCTGGAATACCAGAAGAGCCCCAAAATAGATCTTTATTTTTCAGTTTTTTATCAGCCGATTCACATCATAAGGAAAATAATAAATTGATATGTTTCAATGATACGATCAAAAAAATCATTTCTGAAAATAAAAATAAATTTATAAATACAATGAAAAATATTGACGAAACACAATCAGAAGATATAGTCGTGGAACATTATAACTTGTTATTTAATAAATTATTATTTAACATTATCCGAGGATTAGAAGTTAATTTTACTCATAAACTTTTATTTGAAGTTCGAATAATGAATGACAGCGAGAATTCAATACTAATTATTGACCAAGAAATGCTTATGACTTTGTTATCGATTGATAATCGTGATAAAGTTTGTAAACAAATTTCTTATATTCTATATCATTTGACCTGTCGTATGAATTTTGATGAATATTCATCCAGTTTGAATATTTATTTGATCATGTGTAGTGATTGGATTCATTTTTTAAACGTTCGATGTGCAACAGAAAAAACCGGATGGGCCTCGCTCTGCTGTACAGTTAGGGGTGGAGTGCACCTCGCTTATAGGATAGGTCATTATTATAATGGATTTGTTAAATTTGAATGCAATGATAGATATCATTGTATACGAATAACGATTCTGAACGGAGTTCATATGTTAGTCTAGTATATAATACAATGTTATTTATAAATATTATATAAGTATATTTTATTTTTAAACGAAAAATTTAGAAAAACCGAAAATTTAAATTGTCTATAAATAAGTCAAAATATGTCAAAATACTTTGAAATTTTAACCATGTATAGAAAACGTCAATATAAAGATTTAATGATAATTTCAAGTTGTTGCGGTTTTTCGTTTTTGAGTTAGGGCATTTTAAAAAAACCGATATCATTTGTCAGTCTAGAACATTCTACATTATATTATATTTTACATGTAATTTTATGTCAATATTCGATGTTCAAACGCTTATAAAAAAAAGTTGTGCCTATGGATTTTAATAATTTTTGAATGACATTAAGAACTACTTCTGTGGAATCTTCGATTAAATTTTCGAGTATTTTGTAGAAGCCAAATTTTTTTTATCACCGATTATAAAAATAAAATGTAAAAAAATCGAATATTTTAAATGACTATAAGTGGCTTAAAAATCAATATAATATTTTGAAAAAAATATTACATAAAAGAAATACCAATCTTAACAGCTGGTAGAAATTTCAAAAATCTGCGACTTATACTTTTTGAATTATAACAAATATTTAAAATCGTCTGAGAATAAATCGCTATTTTATGCAATTTCGTAAATATTTAAATTTCAAACAGCCGTACAATTTTTTCCTCTTAGTCTGGTAGAAATTTTTTTAAAGATTTTTGAAGAGTAGCTCATAGATAACCTAGTGTTAACATTTTGAACCTTAAGTATGAACAAAAAAAATTTTATGAATTTTTATCTACAAAATAACATGCAAATTATCGTGATTTTTACACATTTTATACAAATTTGAGAATTAAGGGCTTATAAAAAAAAATTGAGTTAACCGATCACCGATATTTTTTAGTTACGATAAGTTTAACTTATTATAAACCTAGTATAAAATTTTCAAGAGTTTTCGCTCAATCAATTAAATTTTATAGATGTTTAAAAACAAAAATTTAACAAAAATCGAAAATATAAATTGTCTATAAATAAGTCAAAATATGTCAAAATACTTTGAAATCTTAACCATGTATAGAGAACGTCAATATAAAGATTTGGTGAAAATTTCAAGTTGTTGCGGTTTTTCATTTTTGAGTTAGAGCATTTTAAAAAAAAACCGATATCTTTGTCAGTCTAGAATATTATACAGTATATTATATTTTACATGTAATTTTTTGTCAATATTCGCTGTTCAAACGCTTATAAAAAAAAATTGTGCCTATGGATTTTAATAATTTTTGAATGACTTTAAGAACTACTTCTGTGGAATCTTCTATTAAATTTTCAAGTATTTTGTACGAGCCAAATTTTTTTTATCATCGATTATAAAAAAAAAATGTAAAAAAATCGAATATTTTAAATGCCTATAAGTGGCTTAAAAATCAATATAATATTTTGAAAAAAATATGACATAAAGGAAATACCAATTTTAACAGCTGGTAGAAATTTCAAAAATCTGCGACTTATACTTTTTGAATTATAAAAAATATTTAAAATCGTTTGAGAATAAATCGCTATTTTATGCAATTTCGTAAATATTTAAATTTCAAACAGTCATAAAATTTTTTCCTCTAATTCCGGTAGAAATTTTTTTAAAGATTTTTGAAGAGTAGCTTATACATAACCTCGTGTTAAAATTTTGAACCTTAAGTATGAACAGAAAAAATTTTATGAATTTTTAACTACAAAAAAACTTGCAAATTATCGTGATTTTTACATATTTCGTATAAATTGTAACTTTGAGCACTTATAAAAAAAAATTGTGACTTACGATTTTAGATTTTTTTATATCAGTTAAGGAACAACTTATAAGAAACCTTGTATTAAATTTTCAAGATTTTCTAGGCAGCCAAAAAAATTTTATCGTTATTTAAAAAAAAAATACTTAAAAATATTGAAAATTTCAATTGTCTATAAATAGCTTAATAAAAGTCAAAATACTTTGAAAATTTAATGGTGTATAGAGAACGCTTATCTTAACATTTGGTGAAAATTTCAAGTATTTACATCGATTAGTTTTTGAGTTATAGCAAAATAAAAAATTTGATTATGTCAAAAACTGGTTTTGCGTAAAAACTCCCGTTTTTCCCAAATTTTTTTATGGTTTTTCTCGTCGCATTTAAAAAATATTGGAAATTTTTGACTTTTGACCCCCCAAAGTACCAAATAGATTCACTTTCCTTTCAGAAAAGTTGCTACATAAGGCAATCGAAGCATTTTTACTGCCCCAAAACGTGTCGACAGACACAAAAAAAAAAAAAAAAAAAAAAAAAAAAACACACATCATTGTAAAATCAATACATTCTTCACTCCGTTCAGAATCTAAAAAATCTAATGGGGACAATTTATACAATTTGAAATGTGTAAAAAAGTCGGTACTTGAAAAAGTATTTTTAAATTACTATATAACTGGATCGTTGAAGCATGATGCTAACTTCATGGATAATATACCAGAAAAAGATTTCTTGGAATTAATTGATAAAATCGGTACTGAATTAAAAATAGCTTACAGATCTAGAAAATGCACCTATTGGTATTCATTTGATTGGTTAAGTGGAGTACACATTTTTACTGAATATCAAAGTTCCGATGATCTGAACGAAATCAAAGAACAAACATTACAATTTGAATCAGAAAAGTTACGAATAAAAGAAATTTATAATCAGTTATTACCATGGAAATTAAACTTAACAACGCTTTATGATTTTAAAACTATTACTGATGATTTTTTTCTTAACAAAATACTCCAATTCGTTTGGCGCCATGGAATAATAATTGAGACATATTTTAAACATACTAAAGAAGTTGATATCAGTAACGAAGTTTTAAACGATCTGAAAGTATCTATCAGATGGTATACAGTTGGAACGAAACAATTGTTTACAATTATGAAGAAGATCAATAAAAAATTTTCAGTTCCCGAAATATTTTTAGGTCTTATTGCACAAATTGAAAAAATTAGTGTTCAGTTGAAACATCCTTTTTTGATATCATTATTTAAAATTACAACAGAATTTGGAAAAAATTGGAGTGTTGTATCTGCCATAAAATTGGATAATTTGTTAACAAGTTTAAACCAAGTCCTTTTAAAAAACTGTTATGATGCTGTAAATTATATAAATAATTTTATTTCGAATATAAATAAATCAATAGTAACAAATTATGACATAGATAAACTTGATCTTCAAGAACTCTGTAAAAATAATAATTTAGAAAACATTTTTATAGCTGACAAAGCCCAAGCCAGTACTTCCGGTAATTATACACAACGAATGACGAAGGGGAAAGAAAAAAGGAAAAGAAAAACGAAAGAATCTAATTAGATAATCACTACTTTTAATAAATATTCTAAGTGCTTGGATAACAAAAATTACATTGAGTAAGTCTTAAAGAAGTTTCATAAAAAATAGAAAAGATTAATATAGTTTCCTATTTTGTTACGGATTTGTTATGGGTTTTTAATGTCATACATTTTTAATATATATGTGCGGACAGATATTTTGTTTTTTTACTAAAAAAAAAAAAAATTGCATAATATTTTTAATTTCATTAAGACTATACATCGAAAATATTTAACACTGGCTGAATAACCCGGCATTTAAATTTAAACATTTATGATTTTGTTTGTGCCAAATCTAAAATCAGAATTATTAATATTTGTTAATGTTTATTGTTTTTTTTTTTTTTTTTATTGTGTAACACGTTTTATAATAAATGTATGCACTTTAATACTTTATACATAGATTTGTTTTTTGTTTATGTTAGGTAACATAACACTGATAAAAAATAGGATGAGCATTAATGTATTAAACTAATTCTAAATAATTGTATTTAAATTCATTTACGCGTTTTTAATAAAAATGTTGATTAAACAATTTAATAAACCTCATATAGATATACATAATTTTTAATTCAATTTTAATATTAGCAATAATTATAATAATAAGTGAAAAAAAAAAACGCTTTTCAGACAGTTAGCTATGACGCATAGCACTCAGTTTGAAACACCCGGTTTAGTATAAGAAGCATTCTGCAGAATTAATTTTGTTTTCTCTACCCTGCCATCGTTCCAGTTAATTTACACTGCTTCCCAACCAATCAACTCTTCTGGGAGCGAAGTCGACTACACACGTGATAATTTTCTACTTATAGAATAGCGTACAATCGCTGCATTTCACTCATAAGTGAACAAAGTGACGATAAAGGTGCACTCATGGTTTATTTAAGGGAGGTGTTTTTTTTTTTTTTTTTTCATTTAATTATATTAAAATGAATTTTGTATAGTGACTCTAGTGTTAACTATTAGTTTTACAATATGAAATTATAGATGAATTATAGTTATAGGCAGTCAGAGCTTTTAAATTGAAACCAAAATTTACTTAATAATAATGTTCATTATCGTCGGTAACGAATTCGCTGACAAATTAGCCAAGTCCACAGCATCTCACAAATGCCCCCATGCGCACAAATTCCATAGTCTGATTTTACCCCCATACTTAGGTCTTGTACATCTAACCTTTGGCTTGAACACCTCACTTCACCACCATGAAATAGAAACATATCCCAATGCATACTATCACTACCCTGGTTTCACAACCTTAATCTCTCTAAGAAAAAAAATATCTAACCATAAAATATCTAACCTCGTTTATAGAATAGATCATTATTACAATGGATTTGTTAAATTTGAATGCAATGATAGATATCATTGTATACGAAAAACGATTCTGAACGGAGATGATATGTTTGTCTAGGATATAATACATTGTTATTTATAAATATTGTAATAAGTATATTTTATTTTGAAACGATAAATATATTTTTTAATTAGGATGGGTTGGCAGTTGCATACAGCGACATAGTTTGTCAGTCTAGAATATAATACATTATATTATATTTTACATGTAATTTTATGTCAATATTCGCTATTCAAACACTTATAAAAAAAAATTGTGCTTATGGATTTTAATAATTTTTGAATGACATTAAGAACTACTTCTGTGGAATCTTCTATTAAATTTTCAAGTATTTTGTAGGAGCCAAATTTTTTTTATCACCGATTATAAAAATAAAATGTAATTAAATCGAATATTTTAACAAATATTAAAAATTGTTTGAGAATAAATCGATATTTTATGCAATTTCGTAAATATTTAAATTTTAAACAGTCATAAAATTTTTTCCTCTAAGTCCGGTAGAAATTTTTTTAAAGATTTTTGAAGATTAGCACATAGATAACCTAGTGTTATAATATTGTGTAAAAATTAAAAAGTATAATCTATAAGTCGTTAAATATAATATCGCATATCACGTTATATTGATAAACGAAAAAATGGGCCACAAGCATAGATAAGATTAATAATTAAAAAAAAAAAAAAAAAACAAATTAGCTTAATAATATTTCCGTATTTACATGCACTACGCACAAATCATTCTACCTCTTCGAATCTAGCTGCTATACTATGGCTATCGGAGCTCAGTTGTTGTAGTTCGGTTAGCTGTGCACCATATACATTTCGTGCAACACACACTACTATCAAATGTAGTGCACAGTAATAACACACGCACACATAAGCATATGCGTATATACAATGTTAGTATATTATACAATGTATTTTATACGAAATCAACGTGGCTAACTGACACAGTTTTAAGTACAACTAATTAAAACGTTACATTTGCCGGGGCTTTTTTTACTATATTGTACATAGACCATTTATCGGGTTAAATACCTTTGCAATTCGTAATATACATATTGTATACATACTATGCACGTACACGCATTAATCGTTGCTGTACCGCTAGATCATCGATGCTCCTCTATTATGACTACTACATAACGACGGTAGTAATAATAATAATATTTAATTATAACCCGCGAACGCGTTATACTATATATATAATATAATATCATAATAACAATGTATATGATATAAACATCCGTGCAATACGTTAATGGCCCAGAGGTTCCCAAGCTCTTTCGTTCAAGCCTCCATAAAAAAAATTATCGCAACTCCCATGAATAAATTAAATTAAATAAATCTTACTTAAAAATAATCACTAGACTCTTTACTAGTATTCAAATATTTTTGCTTGTGTGAAAAAATGGTCAAAAAATAAATGTACACAACTTTTCCCCACACATCGAAAAGGAGGCATTCCTCGCAGTTTGAAAACCACTGGATTAGCCTAAACACCATATACAATTAAATATACACGTCTTATTAGATACATAGATAGATAATATAAATATTATATATATATATATTTATATTGTTTATTGTTTCAAAATAATTTTATTGAATATTATAACATCGAATAGAGTTGATAATCGCAATCGCGCACCGGAAGATAATACCGCAGTATTCTGTATAATATATTATATCAGGGGTTTATTATTATTATTATCGTATGGCAATATCAGGGGTGGCCAACATGAATACGTTCGCAAGTCACATATATAAATGCAATTAGGCAAGAGCCGGAGTATTTGTAAATAGGTTTTTTAATTTTATATAATATTAACCTGATAAACGAAACAAATTTAAACAAAGCTATTTATATATAAATATACCTAGTAAATGTATAATTTAAATAAAGCCAATCAAATTTAACTTAATTTAACGGTCATTATTTTATTTATTATTCATATTATTTTATTTTATATTTTTGTTTATTAATCTGTATTCTATAATCCTATATTTATATAATAAAAATATTTCTTATATTTATATATAAAAACATATACGAAAAAAAAAAATTAAATTTTGGTTTTGTAAATAAGACGAGAGCTACATGCGGCTTGCGAGCCTCAAATTTACCACCCTTGTTATATGCATTCAAATATACAATGGTAATTAAATAAATTACGAGTCGATATCATGTTAAATACTCGTCAATCAGGGACGCTGGAAAATTATATATTTTTTTTGGGGGGGGGGGGCAAACTGAAGGTAGCCTCTAATCAACCACTACTTTCATACTAATTGATAATTTATTTTTCAAGACAACAATTATATTTTTCCTGGAAGGATAAAAAAACAATTCAGTTTATTTTAAATTACTCAACAACCTTTTTTATTATCCCATGCTATATTTAATTAATTTAATCTATGATTTTAGTCATAATAGATTATTAATATTACCGAAAATATTATATAGTATATACCCAGTACAAATTCTTCTCCAAGCTGTTCCATATAACAGTATCAACTTAGTATCAACTACTACTAACCTATATTTTTAGAGTGGCGAAACATACTCTTTGTCCCCCCACAAAAAAATCTGGAGGGGCACCTGCCCCTCTTGCCCCTCCAGTTCCGGCATCGCTGTCGTCAATGGTGTCTTAATCACCCTTTAATTAACCGAGTTGTGTACATAACTATAAACATAGGCGCGGTATATGCGATTGTTAACGGCCGGTCATATCGCTTACAGAAGCCGTTTATTACATGGATTTTTAAGTCCACCATCGGTCCTTTTTTTCGAAAAATAGTTTGGTACTCTGACCACGACGATCACCTCACCATTGCTTGTAATTATATTTACAGAGTGTACAAATTAAATGTACGCGTGCCTGAGGGTAAAACCATGCATTAGTATACATTAGTCGTTTTTGCGCCGGCCGCTGGCGGGCCATTCGTTTCAATAAAGAAACTCTATAACGGAAGCGTAGTACTATTCTCGAGTCAAAATTTATTTTTTATTTATATTTTATTATTCTTTAAACAAAAAAACAGGAAATTTACAAACGTCGTATGATTTAGTAGTTTTAGCAATTATAAGTAATAAAACCACGAAAGTAAGGCATTCAAGTATTCGTATAAAACATGAAAATCGATAAGATTTTTATTTTACCAATTTACTTTTAAGAAACATAACTACAAATTGTACATGCTACACAACGAAGATATACGGGCACCAATAGTGAGTTTCATTTGTACATTTATAAATCGTAAAACGGTAATTCTTTTGATAAAATTTAAGATATGTTTATCATAATTGACTTTGAGTTATCTATACTCAATTATTTTTACATTGATAAATATTGCATTAAATGTATAGGAATTTCCTAGGGACAGGAAAAGAATTTGAGTTATCGAAATTTTCGTGTTATTGAGGTTCGAGACTCAATTTTAATATATTTGTTGATCAACCGATAACAGTCGAATAGAAATATGAAACATGGTTATTTTGCGTTATTTTTTATTTTGACTTTATTATATTTTTATTTATACTAAAGCGGAGGTTTCGATTGGAAAGTTATAGTAGATCACAATAAAGCCGGGTTTACATTGGTAGAGTATTTGGTATAGTACGACGGTAGAGTGAGTACTCTACCGTTTCTAGCATAATGTGAACACTCAGGAATAGTATAGGTAGAGTACTAATGATAGTAATCGGTATAGTAGAGTAGTTAACCACTGTGGTAAAGTACACTCTACTTGCTTTTACCCCCCACCACCAATTTTACTGTACTCTACTGCAACTCTACTGGTGTAAACAGTCTAGTTTTGGTATAGTAAAGTAAAATGTTATTGATACGCGAACCCGCACATGTATTCATATTTATTTTTAAAGTTTGTATACATTTTTAATTGTGTTTATTGTTTTTAAACCTTATATAATATAACTATTCTATATTTCTGATCGTATTGTATTTGACGTGATCATTTATATCATTTTATTTCATTATAAAAGTGGTTTTAATCATTTTTAAAAATGAACCCAAATTCGTTTTTCTTCATAACTCTCATCAATGAATTCTAAAATATCGTTTACTAACGCAGTTTTAACCAATCGAAGACATTTCTTTAATAATTTTCGACAATGACGACGACGTGCGATATCCATATTTGTTTATTTGATGTTTTGAAGTTGATCAAACCTCACCGTGACGGCGAGAGTTTACACATCAACTGCACTCTCTTCTACTAAATAATAGCTTCGTGTAAACAGTAAATCTACTAAAATTAGTAGAGAAGAGTAAGTAGGCAAAATAGTAGGCTAGTGTACTCTACCAAATACTCTACCAATGTAAACCCAGCTTAAATTATAACCAGAAATCTTACATTTCATACATTAACTGTAATAGAGACTAATATATACACAACTGAAGTATTAAATGATCGATTCAGTAAATACAGTCAAATAGGTCTGTAAATACAATGCAATCGATTCCTAAGTCTAACTCAGACGAAAATGAAGATGATTTCATTTGTTTTCTTACTTATCAAACTCTTATTTCAAATTATTTTTCTAAATTGTAAAAATTATATTATATTATTATATTGGAAATAAAATTTTTTAATAAATTTATAAGAAATTAATTTCAAAGAATAATTTTCTAGTTATTATTGTAGTTGATAAATAGTATTAATAAATTTATAACAGTAGATGACTTGATGTTTCGTATTTTTAAAAAAAATTCGTGTTATATCATTCGAAAAGTACATAAGTCGAAAAAATAAATAATTTTCACCTCTCTTAAAATTCAAGCTATAATTTTGGATAATGATTAACAAAGATCTATAATATCAATAAACAATAACATTGATAACAATTATACTTCTATAGGGGCGAATGAGGTTGAGCTCTTCCATATACTGTAATTAAATTATGAACTTTAACGTTTGATGCTTCCAGGAGTGGATCTGAAGGTTTTTTTTTAAGAGGGAGCTAATAGAAACATTACAATAATTATTATTGTTATTTTTATATTACAAATCAGAGGTGGCCAACATGAACACTTTTGCGAGCCACATGGATAAATATAATAACAACAAGAGCCAAAATGTTTATTGATGCATTTTATAGAATTTGATAATTTTTTATACATTTTACCTAAGTGTTAAAATTTATAATAATTACAATTTAAGAAGTTTATTTTAATTTTATAAATAAAAACGCGAGTCGCATCTTACAATACAAGAGCCACATATGACTCACGAACCAGAAGTTAGCTACTCCCGTTCTATATTATATCATGAATTATGCTACTAAACCTATACAAATATATACATATACGTTAGTAAATATTTATAATATTTATTATATAAATCTGTTATCATACTTAATTTATTTGTCAATATCTTATAAAGTAGGTAGTAAAGTATATCCCTGATTCTCAATATAAATTTTACGAACAAATTAAAATACACATGTCTAGTGGGTTCTTCGATATATGTCATGAAATATAAGCTGACGTGTTCATATTAAAATAAAATTGTATATGTGTAATGTATGTAAAATAATAAAATAATTCAAGACTTCCTTTACAAAAAAAATATCCTACTAATAGTAAAATCATGAAAATTAGATCAGTCGTTTATATAAAGGAATAGAATTAAAACGATAATTATTATTGACTAACAGATCATCTTCTCATATAAGTAATATAGCAGAGGCGTTCTCAGGATATTTCAATGGAGGGGGATGAAAAAAAATGGTCATAAAATAAGCCGTAAGGGTTTTGTCTCACAACTCCCATATTATAATAATAAATATTAAAATAATGATAGTTGATAATATCAAATAATCAATTCAAGTCATTTTTATTGTACTTTTTACTTTAACTATAAAGCAATGTTATGAATCAGTTTAAATTATTTATTTTAATAATTAATTTTATGTTAAATTCAAATTCAAATATCGATTTTTCTAGATTTTTGATTTAAAATGTCAAGAAATCTTTCCGTATCAATAGGCACTTCTTTATGAATGACCAACAATGGTTATCCATTAAGACGGTCCTAGGAAATATAATCATAATATAAGAAAAATAATTAAATATGGTTTTAATAAATTTACTGTTTACTTCAGTCATTGTGTTTCTTAGATAGCTTGTGATAAATAATAGCAAAAAAAAAAAAAGAACCGGATGGGCCTCGCTCTGCTGTATACTTGGGGGTGGAGTGCGACTCTTCGTAGGATAGGTCATTAATTAAAGGTCATGGATTTGTTAAATTTGAATTCAATGATAGGTATCATTGTATACGAAAAACGATTCTGAACGGAGATGATATGTTTGTCTAGAATATAATACAATGTTATTTATAAATATTGTATAAGTATATTTTATTTTTAAACGAAAAATTTAGAAAAACCGAAAATTTAAATTGTCTATAAATAAGTCAAAATATGTCAAAATAATTATAATTATAATTTTATGTCAATATTCGTTGTTCAAATGCTTATAAAAAAAATGATGAATTTGACACCGCGATGAATTTGTTGGCGATGAATTGTTCCCAAAGTATTTTACCGCGATGAATTGTTCGCGATGAATTGACCTAGACCCGGTATAAATTTTTTTAAAGATTTTTGAATAGTAGCTTATAGATAACCTAGTGTAAAAATTTTGAACCTACAAAATAACTTGCAAATTTTCGCAATTTTTACATATTTCATATAAATTGGAACTTTGAGCACTTATAAAAAAACTTACGATTTTAGATTTTTTTTTATCAGTTAAGGAAAAACTTATAAGAAACCTTGTATTAAATTTTCAAGATTTTCTGGCCGGCCAAAAAAATTTTATCGTTATTTTAAAAAAAAAAAATTAAAAAAGTTGAAAATTTCAACTGTCTATAAATAGCTTAATAAAAATCAAAATACTTTGAAAATTGAACGGTGTATAGAGAACGCTAATCTTAACATTTAGTGAAAATTTCAAGTATTTACATCGATTAGTTTTTGAGTTATAGCAAAATAAAAAATTTGATTTTGTCGAAAACTGGTTTTGCGTAAAAACTCCCGTTTTTCCCTTATTTTTTTAGAGTTTTTCCCGTCGCATTTAAAAAATATTGAAAATTTTTTACTTTTGACCCCCAAAGTACCAACTAGATTCACTTTCCTTTCGCAAATCGAAGCATTTTTACTGCCAAAAAAGGTGTCGTCAGACACAAAAAAAAAATAAATAAATAAAAAAAAAAAAAAAAAAAAAACACATCATTGTAAAACCAAAAGATTCCATCACTCCGTTCAGAATCTAAAAATAGAAGTAATATCTAGTCAATATTGAAAACGCATATCAAAAGTAGATAAAACGTGTATTACTTATATGTAGAGGTCGGATTTTTATGGTTTTACATAAGTATTTGTTTCTAGTCTATGCAGTTAAATGGGAGTGAGAAATCTTTACGATTCATGAAACACAGAATTCACAAGAAAAAATTTATTTTGCATAAAAAAGCATATTTTAGGGGTTAGAGAATATTTAATACGTTAGGGAATATTTGAGAATATTTTTGTAATCTATGTATATAAAAATCGATGTACATTTTGAATAAATTTTATAGCTCAAGATCCACCGAACCGATTTCGATAAAAATTTTAAGGCATATTAAGATTGATATGTAGATGGTTTCTGTGAAGTTTAAAAAGGGGATTGACCAACCCCGGGAGGTTCTCAAACAGGAATTTTGAGATTTACGATAGAAATTTTTGTTTATAAATGGTTGCTATGGGGGTTTTAAGATTTGAGAATAATATTTATTTATTAGTGGTTGCCATTGGTAATATATAAAATTAATATAATAATTATTTGGTGTTTTGTTATTTGTTAATTGGCTCTCATGATTACTTGGCACCCATGGCTGAGTTGCACTTACTGCAGTGAGTTACACCAAAAAGGAATTGAACAATCATAATGTTTTTGTGAATTTTCCGGGCCACGAAGTGCACAGGATTTAGCTATTTTATATATAAATGAATGTTTGTGTGCAGATCTATGGGAAGAAGATAGGCTAATTTAAAAAGGGTTAAATTTAGTTTTTTTTGCTCAACGGATTTTAGTACGTTGAGGCTAGGTTAGGATTATGTATTAATTAATTATATTAATCCAACGTATTATGTCAAACTTTGTATAACTTTGATACTTTATTAGAGTTAAATCATACACTTACGTACAAACAGCACTAAGTCCGCGATCTACCGCAGGTAGATTGCTTACCTGATAATATACTGCTGCGAATCAGAATTTTTATTCCGGGAAACAAAAAACTTAAGATAAATTTAGAACATCATCCACCGAATATTAAATAATGAATTGAACAAAGTTTGAGTCATATAGAGTTAGTATATTTAATGAGCAACGAAGTGCACGGGATCAGCTAGTATCGGCATATAATGTACATATTTCTCGTACATGAGCACTTTGATAAATACAAAGCTCACTAAATGATTTATTTCTGGGTTTCTGTGTTTAAATAAAAATTAATCTCCAAGTATTCTATATCGATTGCGAGCACATCGGTTATTTTGTTAGCTATCACGATTATTCGTCGTCTACTAGTCGTCTGTCTCGTCTCATGTTAATATCAGAGTGTTATAAATTAATTAATTAAATAAAATATTTTTAAAACCAAATTAATAAAAAATAAATTAAACTGATTTTTTTTAAAATAAAAAGAATATTTTGCATATTTAAAGACATAAAACATTATATAATTGATATTTTAAAAGAATATTAAGAGAATATATTGCCTATTTTATGTGACATAAAAACATCATATTTTAAGGATTTTAAGAGAATATAAATCAAACCTCTTCTTTTATGTAAGAAAATAAAGTACCATGGGGGGGATCTATCCCCCATATCCCCCCCCCCCCCCGTGAGAACGCCCATGTGATTTAGTAATAGTAAGATAGTGTAACACGTTATTTTTAGGGAATTACTATAATTCTTGATTATTCTATTTAAAACTCCTAGAAATAAATCAATAGTTAATCGGGAACACTCGATTTCTTGAATTTGTAGAAAATGTTTAAAACTCATGTTTAACTCATTGTCAATTATTTTTGCAAAAACATAACATTTTGTTATAATTTAATGTAATTTCTTACATCAAAAAATATCAGTTACAATATATTCAACTAGCAACCCAATACACTTTATGACAGTCCTGTAATTTTAGATTCTGAACGGAGTGATGGAATCTATTGGTTTTACAATGATGTGTGTTTTTATTTTTATTTTTTTTGGCAGTAAAAATGCTTCGATTTTCTTATGTAGCAACTTTTCTGAAAGGAAATTGAATCTAGTTGGTACTTTGAGGGGTCAAAAGTCAAAAATTTCAATATAACTAATGTAACTAAAAAATATCGGTGATCGGTTTACTCAAATTTTTTTTATAAGCCCTTAAAGCTCAAATTTGTATAAAATGTGTAAAAATCACGATAATTTGCAAGTTATTTTGTAGATAAAAATTCATAAAATTTTTTCTGTTCATACTTAAGGTTCAAAATTTTAACACTAGGTTATCTATAAGCTACTCTTCAAAAATCTTTAAAAAAATTTCTTCCAGACTAAGAGGAAAAAATTTTATGACTGTTTGAAATTTAAATATTTACGAAATTGCATAAAATAGCAATTTATTCTCAAACGATTTTAAATATTTGTCATAATTCAAAAAGTATAAGTCGCAGATTTATGAAATTTCTACCAGCTGTTAAGATTGGCATTTCCTTTACGTTATATTTTTTTTCAAAATATTATATTGATTTTTAAGCCACTTATAGGCATTTAAAATATTCGATTTTTTTACATTTTATTTTTATAATCAGTGATAAAAAAAATTTGGCTCGTACAAAATACTTAAAAATTTAATAGAAGATTCCACATAAGTAGTTCTTATTGTCATT
Organism: Sipha maydis; assembly: GCA_034509805.1. Taxonomy (NCBI): domain Eukaryota; kingdom Metazoa; phylum Arthropoda; class Insecta; order Hemiptera; family Aphididae; genus Sipha; species Sipha maydis. The sequence goes on from JASXSY010002590.1 coordinate 22,958, forward strand.
CAAAAATTATAAAAATCCGGTCCTAGGTCAATTCATCGCGAACAATTCATCGCCAACAAATTCATCGCGGTGTCAAATTCATCATTTTTTTTATAAGCGTTTGAACAACGAATATTGACATAAAATTATAATTATAATTATTTTGACATATTTTGACTTATTTATAGACAATTTAAATTTTCGATTTTTCTAAATTATTCGTTTCAAATAAAATATACTTATAACAATATTTATAAATAACATTGTATTATATTCTAGACAAACATATCATCTCCGTTCAGAATCGTTTTTCGTATACAATGATTCCTATCATTGAATTCAAATTTAACAAATCCATTATAATGACCTATCCTATAAAGAGTCGCACTTCACCCCCAAGTGTACAGCAGAGCGAGGCCCATCCGGTTCTTTTTTTATTTTTAATGTTATTATATGATCAAAAAAATTTTCCTATTATATAGGATGTTTAATTCTTTTAAATGTTTTGCAATTTTATATTTGAATTTTCGTTATGTTTTAATACCATGTAAAATGTTTTATTATAAACCACGGCTCAATAATAAATAGAAATTGCTTCTATTTTATATTTCACACATTATTCATGGAATTATAATTATTAATTAAAACACCTTATTTTATAAAATTCTTAAATAGTTAGTATTATTTTAAATTTACTTAAAGTTTTAATCCTTTATGAATTTTATACTTTTAAGAGTTTTTATTTTATTTTATTCTGGTAATACACAAACTGATTGATTTATTAAATACAAAAAGATTTTTAAAAAAAAAAATGAAAATTTAGAAATTATAAAGAATTTATTTATATTGATAGTATGATTATTCTTATAAAATATTATACTTAGCAGTTTTATAAAATTATATTTTTAACTGAAATACAAATATTGTTATCAAGCTGTATTACAATACATAAATATACATGCATTTTAGATAAAGTATAATTTACCTTAGAAAACGTGTTTTTAGCATAGTGCATGATAGAATCATAATCGTATGGAAGACCCAACGAGTTCACTTCTTCATCGGTAAGTTTGTTGAAATTATACTCTTGTCCTGGAAGAAAAAAACCTTTAAATATATGACAAAGCGTTTGGAATCGGTTGTATATAATTAAGAAAAAGTAATAATAATTGCATTTTTAGTAAAAATATCATTACACTATATGAAATCCTGATTAAACTTCGATATGGAATTAAATATCAATTAATAGTGTGTGGGATTACAATATTAGTACCAGACAAACATACGTGTATAAAGAAAAGAGAAATAGATACTATTGAACCATCAGTAAACTTGTCGAAAGGAAGGTAAGGTGTGTGAAGAACTTTGAAATTTCAGTTGCACGATATCTTAATATCAAACTTTTAATAGCAATTTAGAAGCAAAACGTTTTATATGAAAAATTAATTAAATAAGGCGTATACTATACAAACGTATAAAATCACAATGAATCTGAAAAAGCTTATAAATTAAGGTCATATTATAAAATATGTTGAACACTTGACCCATGTCATAAACGTTTTTTTAACGATATCGACGATTAATGAACGAATGCAATTATTAGTCCACTGAAGATTTAATTTATCAACCGGCCGCCGCCTCCACAATGTTAGCAGATGATTTATCAGTTTTACAGAACATGAAAATTCACATTTTTAATTATGACGCTATGGTGAAAGTGCACGTGTAATTTGAAATTTGACTGACAAATATACATATTTAACACACGCGGTATGTACGAGTATTTGTAGATAGAAACAACAATACTAAAAGTGACGTTAAGATATTGTACATACAATACACCGCAATAAGGTTTGTGATTGTTGCGAAAAATGTCTGTCAAAACGTATGCACGTTTCCAGTTATTTTTATAAATATGAGTCTATAATATCATGTTATTCGTAACATTATAATAATTTATTACAATGATTAAAACGATATTTCAGTTGGTTGATATTTTTTTTTATTCCTCGAAACACGTATATGAAAAAAAAAAGAAAAAAAAACGTATATGAGCACAACGTGATTTTAGGTTTATAGACATTTTTTACGACATAAATACAAACATATGTGTTTTCAGAAAAAATACTTAGATATTTTATACTTCAACTTTTTATATTTTCTAGTATAGGAAGTAGCATCAAGATCAAATAATTATGCATTTCTGAGAAATTTTAAAAGTAACTAAATTATCTGAAATAATGTTTAGGTATTTCGTTTAGGACTAACGAGAAAAAATATTTACACTTATTTAGTATTTTATTTATTTATTTATTTTTTTTTTTAACAAAAAAACAATATTGTAGTTGGAATTATCTATATATATATAAATCGATGTTTATAATATATATATATATATATATATACATATATATAGTATAAAAATTTACTATTTTTGTAGTAAATATAAAAAAGAATAGAAAATATCCTCTAAGACAGTGATTCAAACCTATGGTACACCTATCATTAGTGGTTCACGGAAAGCTCGTAGGTGGTACGCGAAGAAAATTTCCGATTAAATAAAAAAAATTACTTTTGACTGAAAATTTCAAATCGTTTTGTGATGATGTTAAGATTAGCGTAATAACTGACATATTTAACCATTTAAATGTTCTAAATATGAGTCTGCAAGGCTTAAACACAAATATATTTTGTGTTAGTGATAAAGTTAATGCATTCGTAAGAAAGTTGGATTAAATTAATTTGCAAGAGTCCAAGGGTCAAGAGTCATATTTCAGCATTCGAGACACTAAACATATTTTGAGAGTACGATGAAGTTTAAGTAAACTCAAATAGAATTACAAACATTCCATCAACAATTATTAAGATCCTAAATTTTTCACAATATTTCCCCGAAAGTAACTCAGAAATTAAATGGATCATAGACCTTTTTGAAGAGTATTATATTAAGAACATTCCAGATGTTATTTTGGTAAAAGAATCATTCATTAACCTAACTAGTGACACTCTGCTCTAAAAATTACTTTCAAAACCAAAAAGATCTCAAATTTTTGGCTGGACGTGGAACAAATATTTTCGGCATTGTCATCACAATCTTTACAATTTTTAAAAACTTTTGTGTCAACATATCTGTGCGAAAATAACGTAAACATTTTCTAAAAGGAGAAAAATAGTTTATTAAGTCAGTATAGAAATTTTCAAACTGTAGAGGTGGTACACGGATATAAAAAGGTCGAGATCCGCTGCTTTAAGGAAAGAATTTTTGATATGATTAGGTTTTAGATGCTTCAGTTAGATAATAAATTAATGAATGAGGCTAGTTTATTCGAATTCAATAATAGGATTAACGTAACATACAAAAACTTGAATTAAATTTGCTATGAAATATCATTGTGTATACGAGATCATAGAAAAAACTCATCAGTGTTTTATACATAAAATGAGTAAAATTGTTTAACCCATTAAATTTAAAACCTTGATGTTTAAATCCCTACTAATGTTTCATAAAAATATATGTTATTTACTTAATTACGATTTTTTAAAATTTATCTAATCTTATTTTTAAACATTAATTTAAAGCTTTATATAACCTATAGTCAGTTAATAAAAAATTTCTGTTAAGCAATAAAAAATTAGACATTTTAATATTACTACTGATACTATAGAAGACAAAAAAACATACATAGTTTTCTTCGAACATTTTATATCACCTTTTTGCTAATGTTTAGAAATATCGTTTAATAAAAAATCCCAAAATATGTTAACACATTATTTATTATATTTTCATTTAGAAGCCTTGTAAAATTAAAAAATTGTATTTTTATATCTGATAATAATATTTAAATATTACAAAATTATTCACTAATCATAAACTATTAATTTGAAATATTTAGTTTGTATATTTTATAATACTAATATCAAATATTCTAGATAGATTTTTTACTAAATTCACCCCTTAAAATATTACTTTTTAATTTTTATTTAATCTCGATTTGTTAAATATATATTTATATATAAGAGATGTTCCGGGTATCCAGTTATTACTCGATAGCTGAGTACTCGATGTAATAATTAAGACTCGATCCTTACCCGGTACTCGCCGTTACACTGAATTCCCACTCGGCTATAATCCGTTATTCAGTGTAATACTGCACTTTTTACCCAGTCAATATTCGGTACTCGGTTTATGATCAATTTTCTACCCAGAAAATCTCTAATATTTATAAATCCAAAGATTTATTGTTACAAAACACTCGTTTATCAAACATTTGAAAGTAGTAAGTACACCTATATATGTTTTAAAATACGCTTGCATCGGCTTACCGACTATGATGTGATCTCTCACAATTTGCACGTGGTTATCACGATCGGGTCTGGTGTGTTCGTGCCAAAATCCAACTACATGTCCAAGTTCGTGTACGACAATACCAAACTTATCACAGTTTTTGCCAATAGATATCGCTTGTGGGCCATTGCCACGTTTGCCAACGAATGAGCAGCAGCTGATAAGTATAACAAAAAAAAAAACAAGTTAAAATAGTAAATTATACATATCGGTTTAATTTTATTTTATTTAATTAATTTACAATATTGATATTGTTAGATATCGATTCGTATAAAAGGTTTATAGATCTTACGGAAATGTGAACGAAACAGCTTACCCACAAGGTCTTTCGGTAAACAAAATAAAATTAGGGTGCTCGTTTGGATTACGTTCGACGAACTTGATACATGTGAAGTTCTCCCAATGTCTCATGGCTTGTTTGAACAACGCTTTGTGCGGTCCGCCAAAGTTACTGTCAATTACGTAAGGTATAACACCGAAATCCCAAACCCTTTCTTTTCTTGCCGTGGCCGCTCTACGTCTTCTCGAATGAACTATGTTCCTGAAACATACAAATAAACTCAACGTTATCAAATTTGAATAGTATAACCATAAGCCATTTTATGGATATTGATTTTCTCCTTTCTGTCTTTACATCCATTATCTAAAAAGAATTCATGGGGAATTTCAACTACTTTATGAAATCAAAACGATAATACTATAATTATCTAGATATTCCATAAAATCATACTCTGAATTTGTATCGTAATTTTTAATACGAGTGATTTCGCTTCGAATTTAAAACAAACATAAGTCGTATCGTTATACAAACACTGCGAAGATAACTTGTTTTTGCTGCAGCATAAGAACACAGGATAAAATAAGGTACAATATATGATTCATTAATCAAGATAACGAGACATGCGTTCGGCTAAATTATTCCAATATAATCTGTTGCAATTATAGTGTATAAGAATGTGTTAATTTTTAACGATTTAATCAACAACACTAGGTATGTAGTGTAATTAAATTTGTGAGCATATACTTGCTATAATATAATATAAATTAAATATTATATAATATATACTCGACATTTCCATGTACATATATGTTCTAAGATGACGAGCGCACATTTTGTCAGCTAATATAATACAAAACGAGTCCCACGAGGGTTCGTGAAAACGTTCACAACGTGAGATATAATAATATTTCGCATAATGCATTCTTTTACCGTTTAATTTCTGACTACTGCACAAAAGTCTCTCAGTGCAAAATCACCAGAAGTACACGTCTATACAGCATACTCCTCCCAAAATACAACCGCATAAATGGATTTACAAGACACTGTTGCACGAAACGTGTACAAATACTCGTACATATTTGTATAGGGATATTTCATGAGCCATAAACTTATGCTACGAGTATAATAGTATAATATAACATGCTTCATAAACACACATGTGGTGTTTAACGTATATATGAGCTGATTAATCAAACATCAACGGATTCAATGCAGTGGCGTATACGAGTGCACATAAATAATGCGGTAAACATCAGCCATCGTAACGCGTCAAATTCTCGCGGATATGTACTCGTATAATCCATGTCACTTGGGAGAATGACTCTAGACATTTTACAACTGCAGACAAATATAATTTGTTTAATGAAGTGCTTTGCATTGCTTTTAAATCATAGACCACACGCATATATATATATATATATATATATATATATATATATATATATATATATATTTGTAAGATAATATTATGTGATTATATAATAAATGTGCATTAGACATCGTTTATAATGATATAATTTGAAGGGACATGTTATATAAGATTTAATAACTTAGAATTGACGGTCTCAACAAAAATCCAGTGTTAAATATGCTAATATATATTAGATGTCATTTCGTTTATTTTTGATGGAATAATTTATTAATTATATATATTTGATCACTTATACAGGGTTCGTATCGTTTAATCCGTTCCTCATCCAATGTGTCACGGGATAAATTTAAGTGTACTACGAAGCATATTCAGTGACATAAGATATACAAATATTGATAGTTGATATAATTAATTACTTACATAAATAAATTTATTTTGCATGGATGATTTATTAATGATTAATAGTATAAAGTTTTTATAGTATATTACAATAAAATGTTATCAACTTAATAAAATTATCTTTAATCTTAATTTTATTTATTATTTTCTTGTTTTATAACTTATTAATTGATTATTGAAAATTACATAAAAAATAACGTATTTTCCACAATTTTTCTTAGCCTTATAATGCATTTGTTTAGATTCAACATTTAGGCCCGTTTCACACGGGCCACTTTACGTGTCGCCACAGAAAAGACACAGTGGCGCCACATGAACTATATAGTTTTCACACGATAACCACACGATAGCCACACGTGGTTCTCGACGCACTAATTGAATCATTCATGACGCGCAAATAGTGTATGCCTATTGATGGGAGACTTAACTGTATATTAATTAATATATTATATATATTAATTAATATATTAATATATTAATTAACTGTCGAGAAGTCCCAAACGTACAAAAACAAAACGGTATACCTTTACGATATCTTTCTTTATTAAAACAAAAACAACGGTGTATACATGTGTATGTGCAGATTTTCTACTGCGTATACACTGACGAACTGTCATTGAGCATGCCATCAGCCATCCTTTTTATGCTCCAGGGAATGTCCTAGAAATACTTCAATAAAATATTCCAGAATATTCTATTTCTCGAATTTTGGGGGGGCTTCTAGAAGATACTAGCTACTACTACTACGAATTGTGGTCGTTTGTGGTGTGGTCCATATGAAATGAACATACTGTTTTAATGCATCACAAACTGTGGTGCAATTTCTAGCGAGGACCGACCACATAAACGCGTTGTGGCACCACAATTTTGTGGCGACACACCATGTGAAAGCATCAATTAAAAATAATGTATTTTTATCAGTGGCGCCACTGTGTCTTTTCTGTGGCGACACGTAAAGTGGCCCGTGTGAAACGGGCCTTAGACAACGCAAAAATTGTAAAAAATACATCATTGTTTCAATAATAAAACCCAAGCTTACAAAATAATAATAATAGAAAAGAAACTAAAATATACATTTAATACATAGATTATTTGTATGACATATTTATAAGTATATTGGTTTTTTATAAATTTTTTCGAAGATTATGGTCCACTATCTATGTACTCGTATTATTATATACACATTTTTGTTTACATGATTCCTTAAACGCAGTTTTGTAACCAACAGTGGACTTAGGTAAATAATAATTATTAATAAATCCAAAACTTACGTACGATTCAATTTTTAATTTTTTATTGACATATTGACGGTAATTGTACGAATACCGGTGAAACCTAGGATTTACCAGTAAATCCTAGATTTTACCGACTACGATCGGTAAAACCTAGGATATCCATTATTGTTTGGTCAAGCCCCGAATAATTTTAGCAGTTCGGACTTTTACAAGCGAGTTTTGGTAAATCTTAGGATTAACAATCAATGTTTGTAAAATTCCGAAATTATATATTTTTTCCGATTCTGTGATAATTCTTGCCTGTATTAATTCTTGAGCATTGTACATATATACGTATAGAAATATATAGAATTATCAAAGAATCGGAAAAAATATATAATTTCGGAATTTTACAAACATTAATTGTTAATCCTAAGATTTACCAAAACTCGCTTGTAAAAGTCCGAACTGCTAAAATTATTCGGGGTTTGACCAAATAATAATGGATACCCTAGGTTGTACCGAAATCAATTGGTAAATGTATGAAATTCTGACATTAGTACATATAGTGCATTTTATAGCACTATACTTTTATATTGCATTTTATATGCAATTATGTAATTATTTGATTGGCAGGCTCCACAGAACCTTGAGATTGACTGTCACGAGCTTTTCTATGAACTTTCTTCACTTCAGGCCACATACTACATAAATTCGTAATAACAGCTTTAACAAACTCTCTCCCGTTGTCTGAGTGGAGGATATTTGGTGCACCAAAAAAGGTAAAAATATCAAGTAAGCAGTATGCGACTTCTTCAGCCCGTTTGAACTTCAGTGGTCGTAAAATAACAAATTTTGTTAAATGGTCTTGATACATCATTATGAATTTATAATCGTTATCAGAGTTTGCCTGCATATCAATAAGGTCTACTTAACAGTGTGAATTCATTTCGGTGTGTATAACAGTAAGACCTTTTTTGGGCGTTCTATGTTTTTTTGACATGGTTCACATAATTTTAAATAAATATTTATCGCCTCAATGTTAACATTTTTGTACTTGCTATTAACTGCATACATAATTCGGTTTTTACCTCCATGGCCTGTTGAAATATGAGCATCGTGGATAATTTCATATAACACATTATATCGAACATAATAACGCATTACTTCGGAGTCGTCATTCATCGGAACAATCAGTTTTTCTTCACCAGCGATATAAACAATATCAAACCGTTTAAGTCGCCGATAATGAACTGTTTTTTCACATTAACAGATTTAGCCTCTTTAACTTCACTTTAAAATATATTATATTTTTCCTCAGTTAAATTAAAATTATTTTTGTCATTTTTTAACTCCACAGCACCATTTCAAATTTCATAAAATCGTATTTTAAGTGACATATTAAATATTGTGTATACTTGTAATACTAACCGCGACAATTGTAAAACGAATACTGCTCGTAAAATTACTTCCTGCAATTGACTCTGATATAAATTTATTAAATTCTTCTTCTTTTAAACCTGTTCCATATCTTAATCATTGAAGACACAATGCTTACAACTTTTATTATAATTCATATCTCAATCAAAAATTTAATTAGGTATATAAATTAAAACTATTGATATCAACACCAATAAACAAGAATAAATACAGGTAAGAATTATTTCAGATTAGGAAAAAAATATATAATTTCGGAATTTTTAAACATTACTTGTTAATCCTAAGATTTACCAAAACTCGCTTGTAAAAGTCCGAACTGCTAAAATTATTCGGGATTTGATCAAACAATAATCTATATCCTAGATTTTATCGAAATCAATTGGTAAATGTCCAAATTTCGGACATTTACCGATCGCAGTCGGTAAAACCTAGGATTTACCGGTAAATCTTAAGTTTCACCGGTATTCGTACTATTACCATAACATAAATATATATATATAACGGGATCCAATAAAATCATTTCCACAGAGATCTTTAAATACCTATTGCGGCACTGCTAAACAATTATAAAATTCCGCCAATGCGTTAATAAGAACAATCAAAGTTTAAATTTATATTTTTTATACTATGAAGCATTCAATATATATCTTCAGCAATTTTTCATTATTAAATAAATAAGACGTGCAGCAATAAACCTCATATGTCATTGTAAATGATATGGTATATATAAAAAATTAAAATTCTCAGTCCTGACTACGATCTTGAGTCAACAGCCAGGTCAGCCCTAAACCATATAATTTCAAATCACTAGGAATATATATGATGTTATGAAGAGTAAAAATTGTATTAAAAAGTGATGAATTCAGTTTTAGAGCGTAGTAAGAAGATATTTTATGTAAGGGATTGATTTTTTAACGACCTATGTCTTCCAATGGCGATAAGCATCCAAGTAACGCTTATGATGTAGTTTATTATATTATAATGGTTTATAACCGTCGACTAACAACAGCTGAACAACTTATCACATTGGTCGTTTTCAATAAATATAAAATTAAGTTTACTGCATTTATAAAATACGAAATGGGTTTTCTTTTTTATCGATTAATTCTCAAAACCAAACAGATTTAAAGATTTTTGAAAAATCTTAAAATCTGTTTGGTTTTGAAAATTAGTCGATAAAAAAAAAAAAAAGAAAAAAAACCCATTTCGTATGAAGGAAAGGAGTGTAATAGTTAGTAGCCATACGATAAATAAATAAACTACTTACACAATGCAACATATGCTTATACGATGGAACCTAACGCTGTTTATGTAGAAGAAAAATATATTATATTTCGTTATATGTAATAAAATAAGATAATTAAATTTGGTATGAATTATTGTGTGTTTTTGTATGTGTGTGTGTGTGTGTAATGGGTGTCCAAAAAATGACAGCCGATGACATAACAACATTTATACGGACCAATTATTGTACATATAGTAGTATTAATAATAGTATTACTTGTACCTACAATATTTATAATTTCAACCAGACAGCATGACAGCCGAAAATCTAATGTCACATTATCGAAACGTATGCGTCCGTCTCGTCTTTGCATAACCACGAAGATTTTTATTTTTCTTATTGTCCCATTTCCCTTTATACTTCCATAACTCCGCGTGTACAAGTACATTATAATAGCACCTACATTATCTAGAACATAGGTTTTCTACATTGCCGGTCACCATAATATACAACACTCTCATTTCATCGATTGAATAACACGCAGTGGTTTCGGTTTTCGAAATCATGACCCATATATATATATATATATATACATTTTTACCATACGTATATTATATTATACAATACACAAGCAGCCAGTGTCTAGTGGAAACATGAAAAAACGTGCTGTTTTACGTACGATTAATATAGTAGTGTAATAGATCGACAACAATCAGTCTTACAATTAGTCCACTTCAGTATTATAAGAATATATATTCGAACTCAAAATCTACTTACTGTATAAATAAATAAATGTATATACGTATTTATGATGAAAATCTATTTGATGCAATATTTACATAAGATCTTTAATATTTACTTAATTATTTAATCATCTAATTAATTTAGATATTTTAATCTTTAATTGGATTAAAACCATAGTGAACTAATGGTGCACCCAGGAAGGGCTTTGGAACTGAAGCCCCTTCCAAAAAATATTTTGTACATTAGATTATATATCATTATAGCTTTTTGTTTTGTCTTAAACAATTATTATTGCTATGATAAATGATTATATTTTTTTTCAAATTGATTATTATGAAATTCATATTTATAGTTCAATACAATAGCATATGAATATTTGTTTTTGTGGCAATTGCCGATCAAATATTTCGTTGAAAATTATTTTTAGACTTATGGATACTAGCGTATTCTACGTATTAACAATTAATTTAATAAACATAAAAATAAATAAATATTATTTTCTGGTTAATTTAAAATAGGATTGCCTGATATATAGCCTTGTTATATAGTTCAAAATTATTTTTATTTTATTTTACGTAGTACAATGTTTATTGAAATGAAATCAATTTTTTAGTGTTAATACTAAAAATAGGTCAGTAATATCCTAAAAAATTAAAAATGCATTGAAAACGTCTAAAATGCGCCAAAAAGTATAAAAACCACTAACAATACCAAAAATGCCCCAGACGATTACAACATGGAGTACTTGAAACACATTTGTAGCTTGGAAAGCATCATATTTTAGACATTTAAAAGAAATATACAAATTTAATAAAAACCGAACCTTACAAAATATAGACCTACAAATAATAATTGCCGAGAGGCAAAGAGCTCCAATCACACGTCCTCCTTAGATTTTTGATGATGGACGCCATTATATTCGTAAAAAGAGTCTTATTGCAATGTAATACATAATTCATAAGAACAAGAAAATTGAAAATGACCAATGGTGCTTACATGTGGCTATAATGTTGGACGTTTTGTAAGCGTTGAACGACAATTTAAAATATTATGGATGACGATGATCATATAAAAATCAATAACTTATATTTTTTGGATTTTATATTCTAAGTGCATTTAATAAAACAATTACCTTATCACCATTACTGTATAATATTATGATATTCTTATATGTATACTATAACTATATTATATTCATTATTGTAACGCCAAACGACAATTTTTTACACTACCATTCGTGGCATTCATTTAATTAAATTATTAATGGAGCAAAACTTTCATCAAATATTAAAAACAAGTTATTATACATGTTACAACTTATAACATTTAAGCAAAATATAATATAAACTTTTACCTGTTCAAAAGATTTTCAACAGCAATTTTATTCATGTGATCAGCTTTTTTTCTTATATTTATATGATTTTTCCTCGTCCTATTGTTGTGCCTGTGTCTTATCTTAATCTGTGCTACATTGATTGCCTTGTTCATCCCTTGTGTGATCCCTTCCTCTTCGATCTGAAGTCCTTCGTTTATTTCTTTTTTATATTTTTCTATCTTTTCAGAGTACGCCCGTCTATCATTTTCGTTATTTTCATTATACTGAACACCGGGTACAGCTATGTCACCCATGAAGTTACCTATAATATAAATAAACATATTGAATATTTAATACAAATATAAAAAACGTTTTGCAATAAATATTTTTTATAATATATCAGTTGTGTGCAATTTTCTAGTTTTTTAATAAGTTGTTTTGTTTTTAATTGTTATTCGATGTTAAATAATTAGTAAAATACTAACTAACTTCGTAGAAAATTACAGTACAATCATTACGTCCGTGAAGTTGGCCCCCCCACTTTCACCCAGACACATCAAACTACTTCAGAAAATTTGCCATTAATTTGCTAGAATTTGCTATGTCGTTTTTAGTATTTGCATGCCTCTAGTTTTTCTGGAAAACAATTTTTTTACTTGGGGGGCTACCTTCACGGTAGCCCCCCACTTTCACCCAGACATATCAAACCACTTCAGAAAATTTTCTATTCATTTGCTAGAATTTGCTATGTCGTTTTTAGAATTTGCATGCCTCTAGTTTTTCTGGAAAAAAATGTTTTTACTTGGGGGGCTAACTTCACGGTAGCCCCCCACTTTCACCCAGACACATCAAACCACTTCAGAAAATTTGCTATTCATTTGCTAGAATTTGTTATGTCGTTTTGAGAATTTGCATGTCTCTAGTTTTTCCGGAAAAAATTGTTTTTACTTGGGGGGATAAATTCATGGTGGTCTCCCACTTTCACCCAGACATAACAAGCCACTTCGGAAAATTTGCTATTTATTTGCTAGAATTTTATAAATAATTTTAAGGATCCTTGTACTATACAATGTTCTACCATTTATTCATTTTTACATTATAATACTATTTTATATGAAATTTTATATTTTATTTTATAACTGAAGGACTTAAACAACAACCAGATAAATCCACTTATTTTTGAAAATTAAATTTTTCATGGATAATTGCGTGTATTGTGTAAATTACATACATTTGGGTGCAACAACCAGTTATATTTTCTAAATATAAACATAGCTTATAATAATTTATTTTTATTTTTGGCGCAACAATCAGATAAATCCGGATTTATACACTGTATTTATATACACGGTTAGTTGACTATTGTGACTTTTGTTTATTTTTGTGCGAAACTGATGGATGGATCGAAAAAGAAAATTCTAATAAAACCCTGGCCGAAAAAAATAGAGAATTGATATTGAATAAAATAAAAGGATTGCCTGAACATAATGACATAATAGATGATTTACAGGGTACTGATGATAATACTATTATAGAAGACAATAATTGTGAAATATTGTGTTCAAATAATGTAAACCAGTATTTAAACAGTATTTATGAGCAAAGCAAAATTAATTCTTTAGTAAAAGGTGATCGGTTATCGGCATACTATCTTCCAGAATTAGCCAACCATGTACTACGTATTTGTAAAGATTTCCCTTAATGGACCAATATTATGCAAACAATTTTTAAATCACCATACACTAATGGAAGTTCTGCTGTAGTGGAAAACGATTTCAAACAGCTGAAAACTCAAATTCTCAGATCTGATATTCGTCCTATGAGAATAGATAGATTTATTATAACTCATTTAAAAAGAATCGAATCTAATGCAAAATTGGTAAGAAGTTCTCAGATTCGAGAATCTTTAATGAAACAATATAACGAAATTAAACAGTTTTCATCCTCTGATAACTCCATGATTTCTACAGAATCCAATAACAAACGTATACGTGCACTAATAGATAATAATTTAATTATAAATGATATTAACGATTCAGATTTAAACGATGCAAGTCCATTAAGTCAATAATTCCAATACCAACCAACAGTTATAGTGTCTATAAGAATTCTAACAACGATCCTAACTCACTCACTACAAATGATGATCTAAATTCTTGAAAAAACTCAGAGTCTTCTTTCAATGCTGTTGAAAATTGGTGTGGTTATAGAGAGGATACAATAATTTGTCCGGTACCAATTAAATATAAAAAACAAAAAACAACTAAATATATGAATTCACATGCAGAAATCGAAAGAGTTATTAGTATTCCGTCAACACGTTCATCATTGGATACTCTACTTATAAATGGTAATTTATCTACACCAATACGATATGACAAAAATAAATATCTATTACATAATACATGCCCATTTGATTCAGTTTCATCAATAATAGTAATGGCATACATTGATATTAGTATATACAAAGAATTTATTAACAAAAATAACAATAAAATGTTACGTTTTTGTAAAGAATTAGCTGAACATAAAACATCAAAAAAAACATACATTGAACGATTTATTCTACTAAAAAGCATTTTCGATGAAGATTTGAATGTTACCAACATAAAACTGATTAACACAGAATGTAATGTTTCATTTATAATTACAAAATTACTCAAAGATGAACCATCGGCTGAAGAGTACATTACATGTTTGAAATATTTTTACAATGTTCTAATAAACAATGTAAAAATATTTCAAAAACTTACAGTTGCCCAACAATTATAATGCAATTAATAGGAAATGGATTTAATTCATTACAATCAAGTCTTATCCAGTACATAGAAGAAAAAACAAATGAATGCCAAGAAGAATTGTGTTGTGGAGTCATAAGTTCAATAAGAATCTTAAAGTATCATTTGTTCATTGAAACCGAAATATTTACTGACAAACAACAGTTCAATTTGAAAGATTTTCCAGTAAATCTCAAAATAAATATGCAAAGGTTAGTATAAATGTTATATGTAAATAAGTATATTAATTATTTATTTTCACCAAGTTGAAATTCAGCACTTGATATAATTTCATTCAACTAATAATTATACATAATATTTTTAGTTACGTATTTTACGGGGCAATAGCATTCAGTCATTACGTAGCATATATTAGAAGATCAGAGAAAGAATGGGAACTTCATAATGACATTTTGAAAAAAATTATTAAGTTTTCAAATACGAAGGACAAAAATATAATTCCACATCTTCTTGTGTAAATAAGGTCAAACTAAAAAGTTTAAAAAACTTATATGAGAAAAGAGTTTTTATAAAGATTTATTACAATATAGGTTACTACGTTAGTTTATTAATATTATTAGTTATTATTTACATAAAAAGATTTTTTTTATTTTTAAATTATTATTTAATTTTTTTGATTTAGTACTGTACTTTATCCAAATAAAATTAATAAATTTACAGCATTTATAAACTATGAAAAAGTCTCTTAATTCAAATATTAATTATTTATAAATATGTAAAAGGATTTGTTATCAACTTATAACTGGTTGTTGCACCCAAATGTAAGTAATTTTATACACAATAATTCATGAACAATTATTTAAAAACGACATAGCAAATTCTAGTAAATTAATAGCAAATTTTTTAAAGTAGTTTGATGTGTCTGGGTGAAAGTGAGAGGCCTCCATGAATTTAGCCCCCCCCCCCCCCACAAGTAAAAACATTTTTTCCAGAAAAACTAGAAGCATGCAAATTCTAAAAATGACATAGCAAATTCTAGCAAATGAATAGCAAATTTTCTGAAGTGGTTTGATGTGTCTGGGTGAAAGTGGGGGGGGCCACCGTGAAGTTAGCCCCCCCCAAGTAAAAACATTTTTTTCCGGAAAAACTAGAGGCATGCAAATTCTAAAAACGACATAGCAAATTTTCTGAAGTAGTTTGATGTGTTTGGGTAGAAGTGGGGTGGCCAACTTCACGGACGTACAATCATTATCTTAATTATTAAATGCATTCAAATTGTAAAATATAGTTAAAACATTTCTTTTTCAATTGCCCAAAATGGTGAAGGACTATTATTATTCTACTGTGTAGTAAATGCCATTAATTTTTAAACGATTCAAAACAACCTAATTGGATATTCAGAACGTGTTCTGCTTAATAATATTATTTAATCATGTATTACACGTTTTAATTAAATAACTCCAACTCAAGATAAAACGAATGATAGTGACACGTTAAAAACAAATCTAATTGTACATTAAACGAAAAACAGTATTTTTTAGAATGATAATTACACATTTAAGATAATGTATATATGTGTGAGTGTGTTTGTGTGTGTAAGTGTGTATAATACAATTTTACTATCTTTTGGATCACATGATTAAGAAAACGTTTTGCAATAGTAAGTTTGTAAAACTTTTTTATCCCTAAAAATTATTTTTAAGTTATAATGTAATACTTTTATTGACTTTTTAGCCAGGAGGAAGTTAATTGACATATTCTTGGAATATAAAATAAGAGTACTATTCTATATATACTGTAAATGGCATTTTTTCCGGTGGAAATCATATACTAACATATTATTTCATTTAGATTTATCCTCAGTTTCGATGTGTATTAAATTTATCCTTACACCTGAGAATCAAAGTGATTTATAACTTCATCCCGAGAATCCGAATGATATGTACCTCACAGATCACAAAAGCATATAAAACCTTTTTATCGTATTTTAGTGTCTAAAAGTGGAACGTGTACTTTTTATTAATATTAGGATTAAAAATATCATTAATTTTAAGTGTCGACGCGTTACTTCATAATTTTTCTGAATATGAATCATTTACATCATTAAACTTACACTATTGTTTGAGACATATTTGCGTAACAATATGACTTGTGTTGAATTTATTGACCAAATTGTATTTGTCACAAGAATACACGATTAGATTTCAGACTATTGAGTTACAGTTCAAAACTAATTAAGATAAATATCCAAAATCCAAAAATATCTTTCATCTTTTATTGGAACCAGCGCAACTTAAAATGTACAAAAGCAAATTGTTTATAATCTACTAAAATTATTTATTTATTTTATTTATTAGTTTTTTATTTATTATTTAATATTTTATTGGCTTATATTTTTATAATATTATAAATTATAATAATTAGGGTACACGTATCTTTTTAATCCAGTGATTTTTATATATTTTTGTATGATCAGTACAGCTAAAATTATATCTAAATGCTTTAATTTATATTAATGAATAATGCCGTGTTAGCTATTTATATGAGCTGTTAAATAAAATAATCATTAATAAATGATTCATTTTAAAAATATTCCAAATAATACTTTTAATTTATAATTAATTTATATATTTTACTTTTAATTTATAAGTACCATAAAATTTGTTTTCAAAATAACCGTTTAAAATAATAACTATACTATAAACTACAAAATGCTCAACGATCGAATGAGAATTGATCTGAAAAATAAACTTCCTTTTAATTATTTAATATTCGTCATGTAAATCTGTATAGTTTAACGATAAAGAAATACTTTCGCTAGCGACCCATTTATATATGTACTTAAGTAGACTAATATTTGATAGGTATTTTAAATTTGTAAGCTATAGAACTGAAAAAATTAATATAAGAAAATTAATGAGATACAGTATCCTATATAATTATTGGTAGTGTGTAAAAAACCTTAATATACAGTATGACAATATGTAAAAATCATAATCTAATGTGGCATTGTACGACCAGCACTCTTGATATACTATAGAAAAAAAGCGAAAATGTGCGGTTTATATGTAATAATTATACGGTAGAGCGATTCTTGGGTAATCTACATGTGTACTTATACGTGCAGTATATGTATACGTGATAAAGTGTGATTTGGGACTCAGTAACTGTATATAAAAAAAAAAATTAAATTAAAAACATGATGGTTTTCAGTTTGAGAAAATAGTTTATTACTTAGTTATTAATATGTGAAAATTTAACATTATGGCCCACAAAATACGATGTAATTTTCGCGCTCTATGTATTTCAATTTAAATATTTTAACTTCTGTTATAATCATTTCAAGAAACCATCACTTGTAAACGAAATTGCATTTTACTCTGTTTGAACGTTATTCATTTATCCACTTCCACATTAAGTCATACACTCATTAAACATACCTCGAGGCGCTGGGCTCAATAATAATCAATTACATTTACATTAAATTCGAAGAAGTTCAACCCCAAAAGAATTACGACTACCCCAGGAGGCATGGCTTCAGGGACAGTATACTACTATTGGATACGTTCATTTACTAAATTACAACTTTTGAATTATTTATTTATTTTTCATAATTACAATAATAATATATTTTTAATATTTAATTTTATTTATTTAAACAAGGCTTCAGTGATTTATGGTAATTTAATTTGAAGTATTAATGTACGATAAATCTTGAGTCTGCACTCTACATAAGCACATATGTACCGGCAAAGCGTAGGAATTGGAAAATACAAAATGTAATTTTAGTTAACGTGTGGATGCTATAATAACTTATGGCCACTCAATTGCAGTTGAATATCTCAAACAAGTATAAATTTAATCGGAAAAAATATTCATTAATTGTTTAAATTTTATAATAATTACTGGATTGAGTGAAAATTATAGATATTTACCAAGAATCAGATTCACTTATAGTGTGCAGGTTAATTTTTGATGAATATTATCGATGACTTTTTATTATACAAAATACATATTGCTAAAACAACCGGTTTTCAAGCGTACTTGATGTTATTGTTTTATCTGAACTTACTGTCTAATTCTTGAACGAAAGCTTATCAAAAAAAGTCGTAAGAAAACAAAACAATAATTTATCGAGTAGTTATGATTATCTATTATTCAAATATATGTTTGATTTAATTTTAATTTATTGCTGGTACAAATATATATATAATTAATATTTTAATAATATAATTATATATTATTAAACGTAAAAATTACGTTCCTTAAAGAAGAACAAAATATTTCATCTATAATAATGAGAAAAATGTTTTTTACAATAACCGAAATAATTTTAAAATTAAAACTATGATAATTAATACGGGTAAATTATATAAGTTTACAAATGACAAACTATAAAATCATAGGTGTTATTATTATATTATACTAATTATAATTTTAGTCTCAAACATTTAAAATGCATGATTGTAATATAAATGTATATTGTAAAATTAGAATATGGATACTTAATAAAAAAATAATTAAATATTCAAGCTGTCTTATTAAATTTTGGATTATAAAATAATACTTAAAGAAAAATAGTTTCCCAAAATGAAAATATCATACACAATATAAATTAGTTTAGAGTTATCATAGTGCACTGTTAAAATCTTAAAAAACTCTTATCAAAAAACAATAGTTCCATGAAGCGTAGGTCCGTAAATAAGTTTACAAATCGTAAATTCACAACAATGTCTTAACATTATCTAAGAAACTGCATTGATTGATAATAAAAGGAAATAATTATTTTGTTTGGTAATAATTCAAATATTTATTTTTATAAATTTAGTAATCTAACAACTAATGTTTCTACTACTAAAATATGAAAAGAACTATTAAATATAAATTTAACTTCCAGGGATACACAATAACCTCTGCATTTTATTGTTTTTTTGTTATAAATGCATAATATGTACAGTAAAAAAATATTTTTTAATAAATAAAAAAGTAATATCTTAATTGTTTTAAATCGTGAATTATAATTACTAATTTTTTAATCTTAAAAATTGGAAATTATAATCATTAATTAGAGAATAATGAAAATTATGTATTATTATACTTGAATAGCTATAAATTATAATCAAATTAATTCGTTATACTTATAAAACCATTTAATGAAGGATAAAGTTGTTTTTGTAAAATAGGTAAATAAAGAATTTGAGTTACCTTCCATTACCTTTTGTCTTATTAGCTTTAATTTCGTCGCAAATAGTTTTTAATTACATTGTATGTATGTTGGATAGAAAAAACAAACGGGTGTCCTCTATTATAATAATATATAACTCAAATACATGTTATTATAAGGTATATAGATAAATACAATTAAATAATTCAATTTTAATTAAAATTAAGTTTACAATATGATTAACATGCTAAGTCAATTTAGTATAGTAAATAATACATAAGTATGTATATATATACATACATTTAATATAATACTAAAAAAATACAAGCATATTCTTAAATCTTAACAAAATGTTACACGATGATATTTATTTTCATAAAAAACATTTCACGATGATAATTAAAATGTGCAATAAAAAACTTGTCTATTATGATATTTTCAAACAAAGGCCATACTAAAAACAAGCTTCAATATATGTTTTAATGTCTTATGTATAAAACATACATGTAAGTATTGTGAATACGACTTTGCATAGTCATAGCTACATATATGAATATTTGTATTATAAAATAATGATCTCGATTTGTTATATTAACATATATAGCTTTTTTAATTATTTTTTATATAATAATGTAATAATATATTAGATAATATAGTCATATAAATTAAATAAATATTTAATAGAACTACATGACAATTTTGTAAGGCTAATTTAAAACTGGAAACATTTATATATCATAACAAAATCCATTATTTATTTTGGCTATATTTTGACGGAATTGCTATAATATTTTTAAACTCATTAATATAAAAAATGTAAATTTTACTTTTTATAATTAATAGTGTATGAACTTATTAATTTAATTTTAAAAGTGAAATTCCTGGAAATTATTTTATGTTGCTAATAGCATATATCATTAAATAGTTAAATACAAGAATAAATACAATCAAACATAATAATATAATTAATGAAGTAGTATAAATCCAATCACTTTTCAGATTTACAATGAGAAATTATTGAGTTCACAAATATTATAAAACTAACATCAGTTACATAACAGCTTTTGAAAGGTTAAGAATATACTCGTATTTATATTTTCATGTAGATCATTTATAGATAAATATTTTAATTATATATTTATTAGCTGAATCAGTGTAAAAATAAAAAAATATTTTAATGACCTTTTAATTTTTTGTATTAAATTTCATAGTTTTATTTTTTATTGATCCTTTAAAATTAAACAAACTTGTTCGATTTATTTTCAAAGTAGTAACTAGCATTTATCAAATAAAAAATAAATTGTGTTAGATGTATATTGAAAATATATGTATATCTATGTAATTTATAAGTGCATGTTATTAAACACTTTTAAAATTAATTATACATTAATATTTTTATTAAATGTGTATACGCATCCATAAGCAACATTGTAAGGTTGAAACTAAATTTATTAAGTATTAAACCGTTTAATTTGTTAATTTTTTAGTTTTAAATGAAGTATCAATCAATTTAAATTAAACACGGATTTTTTGAGAAAATATCGTTTTATATAAGACGAATTTTCCAAATACAACATATAATTTATGTATAAGATACAAAAGAAAGATTGATCTTCAAAGGATCTTACTCAAGTAACAAACTAACAAATTAAAATATTGTTGTGTACCTTTATTTTAAGAAAATTAATGCCATTTTCTAGGAAAATATTTATTATTAATATTAAAGTTTTAATAGATACAAATTTTACTATATTTAACGTTACTAAACAATGTTTAGTATAAGAAGGCTATAAACAATTTTAATAATTAGAAATTAAATTAAAGTTGAAATTACATAATTTTATCGTAAGTTTGTGGATTTATACATGATTTATACAATTTTACTTAAAACTCATCAGTGCTTTAAGATAAATTATATACTCGAATTTTTCTTTTAATTGTGTGTATAGTAGGTTCTTTTTCACTTTGATTTAATAAAAGATGTTTTTGAAATTATATTATTGTACTATGTTCAAATCATGGGAGTAATACACTACGTATTTCAATTTAAATATAATAATTAATATTAATAACAATTGAAATAATATTGTAAGCAATTGTATGCACAAGACCCATAATAGAGTTCAACGACTTGAAATATTTGTATGATCAAAGTCCAGCGGCAAATAGCTCTACACCAATTATCCAGAGGAAAGAATGTTACCTCATAATTTTTTCACCATTCTAAGCTTAGCTCAACAGAATATTAACCTTTTTAGGGGTACGAAAAACTACACCGAAAACATTATTTATATATATATAACTTTGAGTGCAAAAGAAATGCAGCCCCTTGAGCGTATTTAAGAAACGTGTCAAACGGCACCCCATTGAGCGTTTGTACATCAAATCACAGGCCTCGAGGGATGTATATAGATAATTTAATGTAGCTTTATTTTCTGGTTTTTCTCTCTCATTTTTTTTCAACATCGTTACTTACCGGCTTTGCAAGGGTCTAAATCGACATCGTTAGACGTTTTTTTCGGGTAAATCGAGTTGAGCAGTTCGTTTATGGTGAACTTGGAACAATCGGCGGTAAGCCATAATTCCACCAAGATGTGGATCAACAAGACGAACCCTCTCGTTTTCATGGCGTTTCTCTTGTCTCCCTAATGCTTAACACCGTTTGACAATTGTTATCCACATGTTATCCTGAAAGAAATAATATTATCCATCAGTATAAAAGGAAATATTTTAGTTTAAAATAAAGTTACAACAAACACCATATATTTTGTATATGTTTATACAAACGTCTAACGTAGGTTAATCACTATATCTTATCACTCGTCTCAATTTATGATTAAAACACTACTGCGTGGCCTTTTTTCTGCTCGTGTACGAATCACAAAGTCCATGGACGTTTTGGATACGAGCAAAATAGGAGAGTTGTTAATTAACTATACGATTATCGCGTTTCAATTGTATCGGTCCATGTGACTGAGTAAAACTGATTACAATTCAGTTACAACACCGCTGCCGTAATAATGTGTCATTGAACGAGTCAATTTTCAATATTGAATTTTTAATATATTTCTAACTCTTAACCAAATCTGGCGAAGGGGAAAAAAAGGTACCAGTTCAGAAGTAAACAATTTGAGTTAGACACATTAAACAATTGAAAAACCGCGGCCTGTTAATCAGTCGGTTTTCCTACGAGTTTTTCCAAGTCGACCTCGATTCATTGGAAAAATATAAGGATTCGACCGAAAGAATGATCACGATGCGCAGAAAATGCGGTGCGAGAAAATAAAGAAAATTATACTGAATACTCACGATTTCGGCCGTTATTTGCTCGTATTTGTTTCGCGCAGAAGTGGTTCGAAGACCCGACGCGAAAATCACGATCGCCGACAACGAAGACTACGTACACTTACGCGGACCGTAATAAATATTAATAACACGTAGAAAAAACAAAAAGTGTGAACGTAAACGATGGAAGAAAAAGCAAAAAGAAATAGAATAAAATAATTTTACAAAGCGTGTGCGGCGATGTGCGAGAGTGAACGCGACGATTATGACGGAACGACCGGCTCGCGCGCCTACGGAACGACGCGATGTACTACGGCGGCGGCGGCCCGACACGAGTACTTCTACGGTTACTACTAAAGAGTTCGCGCGCACGAGACGCGATGCGCCTGTACGTACACCTCTGAATACGACCAATTTTATCCACCCTCTTCCGCGTATCAATCTCCCGCCGCTTGCCACCGACGGCACCGCTGCCGCCGCTCCTGCTGCCGTGTACCAAAAATATTGACATGCCCATCAGCACATGCTACCGTTGTCGTCACCGCGATGCACACAACCAGCGTATCGCTCCGTATTTTATTGTACATTTTTATAACCATTATTGTAATTACAATAATAATAATAATTATTATTTTCGTTATTATTATTATTATTATCATTGTTAAACGGCGCCACAACCGCCGATGTTTTTATAATAATATTATGTCTATTACGTGTTAGCGTAATACATCGTGCTATATTATGCTCCATTGTATTACATTATAATAATTATTATATTACACTTAAAGTTATAATATTACACGCTATTGTGTTATTATAATTCATATTTTGAACCATTGTCGTACGCGTGGCCCAAAATATACAAAATTAAAAAACGATAAAAATCATTGCATGATGCACAATATGAGCTGACGCGTTCGTCTTGACTGCAAAACTATTGAGTCATAAGAAGTGACAATTTTATAAAAAACAAACCATAATATTACCACGCCAAAAAAAAATCGCACTGTCCATTAAAATACAAATTATATTACTAGGTATTTATATATATATATATATATATATAACTAGCTTTTAAATTATAAATATACTTGATTTTTAAGTTTGTGACAAAACTATAGTGGTTGAAAATAACATATTTAGTGATATTTGTTTTTATCATTTCAATCACACGAGGGTAAAAAAATCAGTATAGAAATATGTTGGACGATACATATTATTTTCATTATAATATAATAATGATGTTAAATATTATGACGTCATTTCTTAATAGTTTTTAGTAAACAACGATTCGTTTTGCTGAACGTCGACCCTTTTCGCACTTAGTCATCAGTTTCCCTCCTCGACGATTTAATTTATCGAAAACGTTTTAGACGGGACCA
The DNA here is from genome assembly GCA_034509805.1 of Sipha maydis. Taxonomy (NCBI): domain Eukaryota; kingdom Metazoa; phylum Arthropoda; class Insecta; order Hemiptera; family Aphididae; genus Sipha; species Sipha maydis. The sequence goes on from JASXSY010002590.1 coordinate 47,840, forward strand.
GTGCCACCCGGCTGAGAACACGACTACACGGCGAGACCTCATTTCCACTTATTACCATATTTTCTTAATTATTTTACCTTTAATAAGTATTGGCCTCGAGGGCTCCTTTTCTTCTTTTCTCCATTGGCACAAAACCAATGTGCACGCCATCGTGTATAATAGTCTAATTGTTAGAAATCATTGTACGCACTGCGCATTCCGGCACATGGAAATAAATGTGTGTATTTAATATTTCTGAACACATTAAATGCTAGGCTTCCCGGACGGATGTAGAGAACACGGCGATAAATCGTTCTCCTACCGTCGCCCACCAAACAAATAAAACAGATACACCGATGTACGCTCTGTACGCGAGTCGAGATCGTCACTGCAATTATCCTGAACAGCATTAAGGAGTGTGTGCGATGTGCTGACGCGGCGAGGGCGGCGAAAAAATAGAACGAAAACAACCACCGCGGTACACAATACGACTCTACACGCGGTACTTACATGTCCTTGGCCTTTTGCCACAAAGAGTCCACTAGTCTGAACACACGCGGGAAGACGCCACGACATTTGGAACGAACGGAGCGTGTGTCCACGGCTCCAGTACTCGGGTCGTGCGCACGATGTGACGGCGGGGGCGGCCGCGCATCGTACACTTCGCCGCACTCGGACGTCTGCTGCCCAGTGCGCTCATTACTCGGTCTCTCTCTCGCCCCCTCTCGTGCGTCCGCGACGGACCGGTTATCGACGGGCACCACCGCGATGCCGGAGATGTGTATAGTTATTTATTAACAGAGTGCTACAGTGGCGGTGGTGCGAGTGCACCGCGGCGCGCTCTACACGCGTAGAACTGCACGTGCCGGATACCGGGTCTTATCACCGAGGAACGTAAGAATAATACACTTCGAAGATGGAATAATAATAATAATAATAATAATAATAATATTACACATGCGATGAGGACAAAAAGAAATAGATTTGCCCCGCGCCCCCCACTCGGTCACCGATACCGGACGGCGATCACCGTGAGCACCGGCAGTAGCAGCTCGTGCGTGTGTAGCACACCACTGTAGAAACACGCGTCATTTACGCGCACGCACGCACACGATCAAGCCGGACACTGGTCTGTGGGATGTGCGGGGCAAGGGCGGTGGGTGGTGGCAGACGGTGATCGCGGTTGAGGCCAAGGAGTGTGCGACGATATATATATGCGTCGTACGATGGTGGTGGTGGTAAACGTCGGCGGCGGCGGGTTGACGGACGTTTTCCAATCGTGTCGGTCTGGTTTCGTAGTTTTCGACGTTCGGTTCGACGTACTGCTCCGTTGCTGTGTACACCGTTCGTAGTAGTAGTCGACCGATCCGCGGTTGCAATTGATGGTGCGCTTAGCGTTCTCGATTTACGGTTACGATTTTTGTCCGTCGCCGTCTTAATTGTAATTGAGTGTCTCGTTTACCCTTCGCAGTTCGTTTTGTTAACGTCGGCCGCCGTCGAGTTTTTAGCCGAAGTATATCACCATGTAAGTCGGCATTAGGTTCTTCTGCTCCCCAAAGGCCCCTGTCTGGAAAACGGCAAGCGTCCGAAATCCTACATGGGAGTTTAGTCCGCGGCCGACAAACGATCGCGTTTGAATTGACCAAATAGAGCGAACACCTTCGCAGAGTAAGTTTTTACGTTTTGCTTGTTATGTTTTATCTATTTATATGAATTGATTATCATTGCTTTTGTCAGTTGATTTCTTACTATCTGACGAACCCTTTCCTGAATTTGAGGTCGACATTCAACGAATTTAAAAACGGTGTTAAAAACGGTGTTAAAGTCCAATAAAAGTATTAGAGTATGACATTTTTGTGGTAAACTATTCAACCGCAAAAATGGTATTTCCTAAATTATTCCTATTATTATATATTAGTGTACAAATATCACGACCTACAGACAAATACCTACTAACAAGTAATAATACATAATTAAATCTCAGACACATAATAAAAAAAAAATTGTAGCATAGGTAATCGTCATTTATTTTAATTCATGTGGTATTATTCCAGAATTGCCTGCGTGTGTGACGTTGTCATTTGCCTTTACAATAATACATCATGTGTGCGTAAGAACGATTTGGGCAATGTGTCTGTTAAATATTGTACCTACACTTTTTATGATGCACCGGATTACAATTGCAATTGCTTGACATTCGTATATGAGCTATCCAACGAGTTGATTATATGTATTTGAAGTGTATTCAAATTTAATGAAAATATTCACGATAGTAACATTAATAATATTGACGCTTTTATTGAAAGAATTTTTCAAATGTAGGTCTTTCTGTCTAGTAGCGTTACAATTTTTACTATTTTTTAATTCAATAAATCTTGTTATTGCACTTTTAAATTTAAATGTTGATGTATGTGTAAACACGGGTTAGATTTGATTGGAAAACATTATTTTCCTACGTAGATCCTCAATAAAATGTATCGCTATTGAACAAAATAGATTACAAATACCCATTTTATATGTGCAAATTATGATACCTACCTGAAAATAAGTAAATGATATTGTACATGTTATATCCATATCTACGGATTTATAACAAAAAAAAAATATCCATTTCATCTTCTTACCGTTCGAATGATCCACATTCGTCTTGGGTCATAATTAATAATAATCTTCTAAGAATAGAGTAATCAAAATTCGGAGATAATCGAAAACATTTGACGTACAACATTATTATCCTTTTAGAGTTTCTTAGTGCAGGTGGTAGTTTTTCACGAATTGCGTTCTCATGAACGATTAAATTCCAAGAACTATAATGATACATACAATTTGAACTGCTGACTTCTGTAAACGAACGTTATGTCTTATTAAATCGCATGTATTAAAATGTGAAATACTATTTCACATTATTTTACATTAAAGTACAAATGTATAATTCACTCGTTTAAATATAGAAAGAAAATTTTATTTATGGTTACGAGATTAGTAAATATTTTATAATTGGGTTTTAATTATCATTGTCGAGCATATTAGTTATTTTAATATTATGGTAGTTATAATTAAATTAAGGATTAAATAAGAATAGTAAATTATTATTTTAAGAGCGTTTCTATTATCCCAGAAAAACTATTATTTCATGTTAAGCGATAATGGCTTAAAATTATAACTCAAAGAAAGTATTATATTTAATATAATATCTAGAATCAATTTTTAGTCGTATTGGTAAAGTTTGTTGTTCAAATTTAGGCATATAGTCATATAACCGAAGTGCATACAGTTAAAAAGTGTAGAGTTTACTCTAGATATTAATTTTGTGAGTGGATTAAAAAGGTAACTAAATGTTTTAACAGCAGAATGAGCTTTGAATCTTAAATGCGTTAAGGTGATGCGTGTGTATTTTAAGAGAAAATACTACGCGTATATTAGCTACTTATTTTAAAACATAGCTAATATTTAATTTAGGTGAGACGTGAAACAATAGTCGTTTAGGTTTTAAACAAATAATTTTCTACCTTAATATCGCGTATTAATGTACACTTTATAGTACACCTAATAGAAATAATATTATGAAAAAATTCAAGCATTCTGTGTACACATGAAAGTAAAATAGATTTTTTAATTTTAAGCTCTATAAGTAAATGATTAAGACATAAGATTTCGACAACGCAGTTTTGTATTTCACACGATCGACTTCTTGTTTTAAAAACTAACGAAAATATTTCTGATATCATTACAGAGGTAATTATTATTAGTGATTAGTACTATTGCGAACCACGTACATAACAATAATATTCTCTTGGCCGCTGTAACATTCGTATATTCTCTTGACACAGTCAAAGGGAAACGTGATAGCATAAGAGTGTAGGACCAATTCAACGCGACCCGAGGCGGCAGCTATTTTCTCGAAATCGGTTGGCGAATCCTGTTCAGATGGTGTTCACTAGAATTTTACCCGCAGTGGTTTTGTTATTCATGTATGCTGGCTGTGTGCTTTCGCATATAGGTGTGGCGGTGCAACACCTCTGCTGTGTGTCGCATTAAACTAAAAAAGTCTATAAATCCGTTTTTAATTCTCGGCATACACATGACATCTAGAGCAATATTATTTTGATTTGGACTAAATAATATATTATTAATATAATAAATAATTTATTTATTATTAATAATAATTATTACCTGTATATACATGTCTGTATTTTATTTATTTTAATTTTGCAAAAAAATTATTTTAATTAGCGAAAGCCGCCCACCAGAGGTGGTTTTTAGGGGAGAAGCCATAGGGGCCATGCCCCCCCCCCCAAAAAACGAGACATCTCACTCTTTATTTTGTCAAATATTGTGATTGATGTAATTATGCATATGCATAATTTGTATAAATGTATAGTATTATTATGTTTTTATATGGTAATATTTTGCTCCAAATTAATTATTATCTGATAACAAAATTATAAAAATTGATAACATGATAGGAAAGTTTAGTCAGAATCACAGTTCTACCTATTTCACATTACCTAAATAATAACTCAATACCTACATTTAATACACTTATTTTCGCTATATTATGTACTACTGACTAAATTTACTATAGTTTAAATATTTACCTAATAAAAATATTGCCCCTCCCCCCCAGAAAAATAAATTAAGCTGCTCCTGCCACTCACCACAGTTTCACGTAAATTGTTCTGCAACACGCGCGTTTTACGAATAAAAATATGATATATAGGTATAAATATAAATTAAATATACCTATATCTATATATATTTTTTTAGTATGATTTTAGTATGATATTGGCATTTCCGCATACTCGAGTTTGTGTTTACTTATACTTGATTAAGTTAGTCTTCAAATAAATAAAAAAAAACTCCTTAAGCTTTTATAATATATACCATAAATAAACTACAAAAAAATAGTTTAATCGTGTAACTTAAAAATGTTATTGCACCAACTGTATTCTACAGTTACATTTCAGCGAAAACTATCTTAAATTAAATCGCACAAATAATTCAGGCCTGTTCTGTTTTTAGTATTAATTATTAAGAATAATGTATGAATTGTTCCATTTTGTTATCTACAATTGTTTATAAATTATTATTTAATTTTATTTAATATTGAAATACCAATATGATTTTAAAAACAACAGAACCTTGCCTTTTGAAAAATCTTTAATCGTCAGAAACCAACCATTGTTGATTGTCGTCTTTGCGTATAATTATTTATTAGTTGAGACTTTAACTATTAGTTATTATATTTCGACCATAAGTCAATAAAAATAATCCATAATTTATATTATCTTATTGAAATGTTTTCAGTGTCAAAAATATAAAGAATTTACTGAAATCAATAAATTTAAAAATGTTTAAATTGTATAATAATAGTTTTAATACTAAAAAAAAATACTTATTTATACAGTTCTTCCGTTTCTTTGAACACTTAATTTTGCATAAAATAATATTAAAGGAGCTTGGAAACTTCTAGTCAATGCGTAATCATTATACTTAGCATATCAAGTGATTTTCAGTGGTTGTTTACTCCTTTGTCTCAGCCAGACAACACGTTTACACTGTAAACTATTCAATAATAGCGATGGAGCTAATTTTCCCGTGAAACATATCTTCACATGAAGATTATGTTCGAATCGTATGTATTGTCCTATGTTACGTAATTTATTAGGTTTGCTATATTTTAACGGCGGGTGTGTTCGAGCATGGTGAGTTGTGGGCTAACGGCACCGATAATAATATTATGTTAATACATACAATCAAACGCCACCTACCTTATATCTGCCGTCACAATCATCGGCATCTAGCTAGAAGAAGGCGACAAATGTGTATCATAACAGCCACCGGTGACGGATCTGTTCTTGTGTTGCTGCGCTCATGTGTCGTAAAACGTAGCTATTTGTATTACTATAACTATAACTATATGTATACAGTGAACTTCTATTTAATAAACTTGAGGTATTTTGAAAAAAATAATTGTTCGATAAAATATAACTTTTTTTTTACTTCTATACTAAATTCTATAGTATACTAACTCGTTTTTAATAAACAAAATGTATGTAAATAATATTATATTTTAACATATATTATAATAATAATCAAAAATAATTATCAAATAGAATAATAACAATATAATAAATTCAGTAATAAAAAAATTATAAATAATTATTTATTAGTATGGGTACGTAACGAGGTATGTAATGATGAGTTCTATATTGTAGCTCGTTAATTTTTTTTTTTCTGAAAACCTTTAAGTATGTACTCTAAATTACATTAGCTTAAAATTTGTACTAGCATAATAAAATAAAATCAATTCGTTAAATTAAAACTTTTTTAATGAAAATTTCATGGTCTTAAATAAAAAAAAATTATTTTTGTGTAGATTTTCGTTAAATAAAGGTTGAACTGTATATTTATTTATAAATAAGATATGCAAATAAAATGAGTGGATAGTAGGTAAGTTAAAATAAAGTATCTTTATATTTAATTTTTTTTGGCATAAAGTTATCCTTGGTTAATTACAAAAAGTGATGTATATGTTGAATTTATATTTATAAATAAATTATGCAGTTGAAGTTTTTATTAATATTTGTACTAAATATTTCGATAATTATATGAAATAAAAGCTTATAGGCGAGTGATGAGCTGGGTATTTTTTTAAGTTCCCCAAGAAAAAATATTATTTTTGTTGATATGTATACATTGGAACCCCTGTTGACTTTAGAGTGATGAAAGTTTTTATTTTTTCCTTATTGAAAGAAGTTTCTTTTTTAAAGTTTTAATTTATATAGTAAGTACATATATTTTCAAAATTGTCGATGCTTATAACATAGTTTTGATTACAATAAAATAGTATTTATTATTTACGATTTAAATTTAAAAAAATATTGTATTTATAACAAGGTTAAAAATATTATAATTAAGTTTGTGGTGGAAAAGTAGTAAACATGTGTCAACTGTTTCAATTATTAATTTTTGTTTTAAGTGATATTCGCTTGTTAAATTGTAGGAAAATAATAAAAATAACTCTGAAGCTGTTTTTTATTTAATTTTGTTATAAACTTCTTTCATTTCTTCATAATTATATACTTAATATTTATCGTTGTGTAACAGTTTTGACATGAACTTTATTATCTTCATGAAACAAAAGTAAATATAGGACAGCTTAAATATTTTTTCCGAACGATTTTCTCTCGTCTGTCTTCATAATCCGCTTGATAATCTTTCACGGAGCTACTGCATATACGATAATGGGAGAAAAGTATTTTTGACTTCTTGGTACGTATTTTTTTCTTGTGAAAATAAATTAATAAAATTTCCAAAAATTTATTTAAACTTATTTATTTAACCTTAGTCTACATTTCTTCCTAACAAAATATATTTTTGTTCTGCTTACCTGATTATTATTTTTGTATATTAGTTATTACTTTGATAAACGATAAGGATAAATTCACTAGGTTTACCAACGAACGTCTCTTTTATAATGTCACATCTTCAATGGTGCTGAGCTTTTGGTTCTGGGTGTAGTATGTAATTCTCCAATGTTAATTAGGTTTTCTGCTTGGTTTCCTGAGAGTGCTGCACGCGTCACAATCGCGATCATGGTCCCTCGACCCAAAGAACTCTATACTGTATCTACAAAAGCCTCTGATCCATCAATTCTTGGGGTCAGGGATATACGTTTAATTTTATTATCATTTTGTTCAATGTAGCTAAAGTGTTCAAAATCGAATTATGACCTCATTGAAACGTGAATACCCCCCCCCCCCCCCCCCCCACAGACTCACGCAGAAACGAATATCAAAACGCTTTTCGTCCGTCGAACCCAATCATCAAATTAAATTAGCTTCTTATCTCCTTGCACCTAATATAAAAATATATACCTGAAAGCTTACCTAAATAGGTATTTGCGATAAACGTTCATATCGATGTTAATATGAAGATAATATTTTATCTCTATTTATCACATGTCCAAAAATTATTGTTAAAATCCAATACTAATTAGTTTCTAGTTTATGAATCATCATTGCGTTAAGATTTTTTTATTTCACTTATAACTCTAACTTATAATTTATAGCTTATGAATTATAAGTATTTATGTCAAATAGTGCTTGTTTGGTATAGAATATACATTATATATTTTACAATGATTAATTATATATGATAAATTATCTTTATTGATTTATTGAGTTAATTTTTTGTTGAATTTGAATTATAATTGTATCTCGTAGTACAAATGTTTAAGATGGTTTTCAAAATAATTTTCAAAATGTATTGCTCGCAAATGTTACAAAACATGAACTTAATATATACCGTTTAATAACAGCTGACGCTTTCAATATTAAGAAAATGCGTTTTCTCTATAATTTTAAATGTACCAGCAAACAAGCTTACGGGTATTTAATTTCATATATTGTGCTATGTGAAAGTATAAATCCATTTTTGGACAACCAAAATTACAATTTCAATCATGGAAACAGTATTAAGATCTCCAAAAAACTCCAAAAATTATTCGAAAATTTCACTACCCAAATAACTATATAATTTTGTTCAACCAACTGGATTTGAGAATCATGAATTACAAATAGCATGATTATATAAAATATTTGAAATTAATGATTTGTAAAAATATCTGTATACATCATAGATCCAGCTGATACTCTTATATGTGTATTTCTATAATACTTTATAGACATATAATTTTTACATACACGAATATCGAAGATGACGGAGAAAGTTTACGGATTTTATTTTACTTTTTTTAATCCTTGAAGCGTTTTAAAATTTGCATTACGTTTAAATGACAACCTGTATGAGTTGAGCTATTTAAAATAGTATTAAGTTTTTTAGATCTTGTTACGGTTTTATCAGTTACCTAGCGAATTATTCGTGTAATTTAGTATAAGTACCCATTATTACCTTTATCATAATTGCAATGTCATAGTCCGCAAAATATATTTCATGTTTTATTGAGTTTATTATTACGACTTTTTAAATAAATTCCTTTTTTCCCCCTCTAATTATTTTTTATATTTAATCCTAAAAACTCGATCTTATATGGCAAATTCGATATATAACCT